>JASDQU010375229.1:109421-123133 GCA_032191745.1 Picea mariana
TCGCTGCTTAGAAATCATGCCAAGAGATATTTAAACCAACTTTAGGCCACAAGCTGGATCTTGGACTAGAGAGGGCTCTCTCATATGATTTGATAACACTAGCTTCCCATTGTCACTAAGAAACAATTCTAAGAATTAATCACATGTGCCATATTTGGGTAATGAACAACATAAAATAGGGTAGACAGGGTTGTGGATAATGAGGTCAAAGGACTGGAATAAAAGTGTGTAAATTTCAAAGAGAGGAAACCTAATCCATTAGGCATGGAGTCTCATCCAACAAAGTATTAAATATGATAATGAAAAGGTGGAAGAAATAAGAAAGAAAATAAATCTCAAACCATAATAGAGAGCAAAGGAAATCTCTATCAATCCCGAGGTGAAGAAGGATGGTTTTATTGGGCATTAGACAATGAATACAACAAATATAAAATCAAGTGTAAGGGATGGTCACAGACTGTGAATTCAAAAATTAAACACATGCTAGGTAACCTGTAAAGGAACATAATATATCTTGGTTATGATAGATGTTGTATGGAATAGAAATGAATACTTCATCCTTGTCTCACAAGGCTTAATAATAAAGACACAAGTCCAACATATGGAAATATGTAATATTTGATGATTCATTTTATAATTGTACCAGTGGTTGTTTTACTAAATTGATACACTCATGACACAAGATAATCTGATTGTAACTTACAAGTTTAATAAGAAGAACAAAGATGATATTATGAGAAAACTTAACACAGAAAATGAAAGAAAACACAAGGCTCTGCTGAGAATGATCCATGAATCCTTGAATTAATCCATCATTCCATAGAAAATTACAATTTCCATATGGGCTTCATAAAAAATGAACACAGTCACACTACCAAAAAGTTTCCCTAACATACTCCTCTCTCATGAAGTCCTCTGCTATTGCTTATAAATGTTTTTGGTTGCGTGAATAAATCCCTTCATTCCTGGGATTGACTGCTCAATTACTGTCCTAAAATCAACTTTCAAATATGGAACTAATTGATTTGTTTTACTAAAAATAATATTGAATGTGAGAATTTAAAGAAGACTCGACACCTTCATTGACATGCTGTTCTTTGAACCCCGAATTAACTCTGCAGAAAATGTAAAACTCAACAGTCATCGGATCAACCTTGGTGAGAAATCTTAACCATTGATCTGTGACCTGATTAATCCCACATTCACTAGGGTATTCATTTGGAATGGTTTTATAAAGCAAGTTCCATTCCCATCTAGTGTGACTACGAGTGGATGGGTTACGAAACTGCGTGTAGCATAAATTTTAAAACGTGGGGCCCAAATTTACTAGGTCAACTTTAATTTCTGTGCAAAATATAAAAAACTGATGATTATCCTGGTCCCATATGGTCTGGTGATCTCGGTGCCCAATGGATCGACAAACCAGATGTCAGGGACTTTCCATATGGACTGCTCACAGGCTTAGACTCCCAAGGGCACGGTGGGTCGATGAGCCCGATGCCCCGGTATATCAATGAAGAATGCAATGAAATAACTGTTGGCATCATTGGGTCCCATGAAAACATGGTGATTTCTCATTGGTCTAGGTTGGTGGTGATGTGGCAGGGAGCAGACCACGTGTCATTGAGCTAGGTGTATCTGGTAGGCTTTCTCTGTCCATGTGGTAGCCACTAATTGGCTCTGATGGGCGCTCTACTAGCACATTGACGTGGCAAGGACACATGGTAGTTGCGATTAGTGTTGTGCATTGTTTAGAGGATTGACCTTCGGGAGGCTCGATGGTATGATTCCACGGTGAACCCAATGGATCGACACACCAAATGTTGGAGCACTATTGGAAAAGGTCAGCACTTCATGAAACTCCCAAGATCCCGATATGCTGATATACCTTGAGACTCGAGAATGGATCTGGACCGTTGATCTTTCCCCGACAAATAATAAGAGTTGTTGATATGATGTGGGCAAGAGCCAAGGTTAACTAAGACTTGGGAAATGCCATGCTGATGTCATCCTGGACATGTGGCATCTTTCTACTGGCCCACGATGGCATTGATGTGACAGATGGGATGATATGTATCACCCAATTTCGAGATGCTAACTCCTTATCTGGTGGGTTCTACGTGTCCACATGGCAACTTTGAATTGGCCATAACGGAGGATATTCTGGCATGCCACATTGTCATTTTGTTTTTTTGTACATCCACGTGTATGTTGAGCTAGCCACCGAATCAAGAACATATGGAGAGATGTTTAGTTGAATTCGAGGGGCCCGGTGGGCTGATGACTTGGTGCCGAATCTAGATTGTTAATATTTTCACCCACTATCATTCTCGAGGACACTTGTCAACCAACCATTTATTGCGAGGGGGTTTGATGTAGTTAAAATAACCACATATCTAGGGGATAAAATTCATAGATGTGTGACATGTTGATGGAGCTTAAACCTTGGTCAAGTATTGTTGCCCCCCCCTTTACGTTAACCATCAAGCACACAAAGGGGGCCGCGATTGAATATAGATTGTTGATCTTTGAATTAGAACATTCCAAGTAGATACTCACCATTGGATCTCCACTCATCCTATTTGATGTCAAATTGACTCTTGGATGGAATGAGTATTTTGTCACATGACGAGCACTTGGTTCTATGTCGACAAGGCTAGCAAATCACAACTGATTTATGGTTTATAAATACATGAAATATGGTTAAAGATTAACTTTGGTATAATGACGAGATTTATTCATAAAACTAGGGGTTTTAATTTTAATCCTGCCCCAACATTATGATATAGAAAAGAAAAGGACAATAGGTTAAGGAAACTTACTCAAAGTAAGGCTTCAAAACACAAGACTAAGAACAAGTTTAAAATGGCAAAGACTTGCTAAAAATTCAAATTTTGAAATGACAAGGAATAAGCAAATCTTCAATTTTTTTTTTCAAAAATTTGAAATATTTTGGCAATGTTGATTTATGTTACAACATAGGCTCCATCTGGGGATGGTGTCTCCCTTTGGGGAACTGAAGAACATGCAGAACATGTACCTTCTATCAAATCTTGAAACCCGTCTGTCCATCTCTATAATAAACCTTGTAAAAGAACTCATCTCTACTCTCTGATATGAAAACCCTACTTATTCTCATATGAAGCAAACTGTTTATACAAACAACAAACCAAAACACTCTTCATACTGCAAACTTGAAATAAAAACACTCTAGAAATTGAGAATTGAAAATAAACCGCTCTACTACAAAACATAGACCAAAAAGTAGATGCTCCTCTAGTGATCTTATTTAATCACACTTCCTACTCTAACCAAATCATCTTCTTTGCTTAGGTATAAGAAAACTGCCAATGTAACCATACAAGTGTCTGACTTGAATGATCCATTCCTTTACCATTTATCAAAAAAAGGAAAAAATTGAAAAAAGGCAACTCAAAGTGCAATTTGAATTCATACTCAGTGTGTAGGATAAATTCAAAAGTATTCAAAGATTCCATATAGAAAACAACACCATCATAAAATTTAAGAGAGACAATACTCTGACAATCAATAGATTCCTCTTTTTCCTGTGCATGATAAAACTGCCTTTGTGTAATTTCTGATTTTCTGCTCCATTGACAATATCAGTCTCTTCATTATGAAATTTTGATGAAGGAAAATAAAAACGTAACATATTACCTTCAAATGTTATCTCATCAACACCTTCTTCCTTGTCTTCCTCAAACTCTGTTCCATAACTGTCATATATAGGTTCAGTACTGCAAAATTCCATGTGTGTTGATGTAGAAATCTGATCTTCATCATCTTGGTATTCATCATATATAGGATGATTGTTTAAAATTCTTAAAAATTCAAATTCAGAAACCTTCGTTTCATGATATTCATGAAAGGATGGTTGTATATGGACAACTTGATCATCATAAAACATTGAAACATCAATTTCATCATAGAAAAAACTATCAGAAACATTTGAGATATTGTCTAATCCATCTACAACCTTTATATCATAAGCTTGAAAGAATTCTAGCTTCAGTGAACAACCAAAGACACATTCTTTAAATTGTTGATGCTCTTCCTTAAGCACACATATATCATTTTGTTCAATAAGATCTTGACCTTTATCCTCTAAGATAAGAAACAAAATTGTACCTTATTGAAAACTTTTAGGTGCATCTTCATGATTACTATGTTGAGATACCTATGAAATATCTGCTTCACTATCACAACTCTAGGTAGTTTGTTTTTCTAGATCTTGATCATTTTCTTGATCATGAAAGCCTTTATCATCATAATTATTTTGAGGTACTTTTTCTTTCAATTCTTCATTACAACAATGAATCAGATGATCGTAGAGAAGCTCAACATGATAAAATATTTTGCAATGAGAATGAAACATAATATGAAATTATTTTAGTGAAGAAATACTCCCAGGAGGTAAAGACTTATACCATTGTTGAGCATGTCCACCCAAAGAGATCATGAACATTTTCATGAGCACATATTCATGATAAATACCCAACCAGTTAACGCACTCATGAAAATCTATTAAATGTTGTGTTGGAAAATCATCATCATCTTCTCTAAATCTAGGAAGGTAGTTTTCCCAGTCTTATGTACTAGGCATAACATTAGGAAAACTAGGTACATTTGAAAAGTCAAATGGAGCATACCTCACAATGACATTAACAAAAATTGAAATTGACATTGAAACACAATAGATTTTCCAATGAAATCACAATGGTGTCACCAGGTGAATAACCATATATCCTGTGTCTGATTGTCGTTCACCTTCAAGAACCATATTTGATCTTCATAAAGCCCCATGGAAAATATTGTACCTTTGTTCCTAGAAATGACACCAAAAATAATGTTGTAACTTGAGATGGTTTCCAGTTTCTTAGAAGCCATGCCAAGACATATTTGAACCAACTTCATATCCAATACAACCCTTGGATCAGAGGGGGATCCCTTAGAGGTAAATAAGAAAAATGGATACTCACTGTCACCGAGAAGAAAGTCTCAATAATTCAGCTCAACATGCCATATTTGAAAGGTAAAGAAAGGATAAACTAAGTAGACAAGGTTGAGGATAAAAATGACAACATATGGGAATAAATGATATGTAAATCCCTTAGATCAAAGGTCTAATCCATTGGGAATGGAGTCTCATTCAACACAACACAAGACTTAATAACGTAAGGTGGAAGAAAATTAGAAAACATAAATGTCAGAGAATATAGAGGGAAAAAGTAGTCTCTATAAACCCAAGATGAAGAAAATGGATTTCCTGGGAATTTAAATGAATCCAACAAAATAAAAGAGTGTCTAGGATAAGCATAACAATGAATTCAATAACAAAAAACTCACAAAATAACCTGCAACCAATCTCTTATGAACAATAGTGGTGGTTAAACCAAATTAATGTTTTTAACATGTACAAATATCACTGTAAATTGTAGATTAAATAATAAGAACATAGATGTAAATTTAAAGAAGATTAAAAAAAAACAACGAGAAAGAAAAAAGGCTTTGTTGAGAATGAACCATGAATCCTTGAATTAATCCATCATGCCAGATAAATTTACAATTTCCATATGTTCTTCATAAAAAATGAACACAATCACACTGCTAAAAAGTTTCCCCAATGTATTGCTTCTCTCTTGAAGTCCTCTGTTGCTGCTTATATCCTTTTTGGTTGCTTGAATGAATCCATTCATTCCTGTGATTGACTGCTCAATTGCTGCCCCGAAATCTGCTTTCAAATTTGGAACTGATTGATTTGTTTTACTAAAATAATCTTGAAAGTGAGAATTTAACGAGGACTTGACACCTTGATTGACATGTTATTTGAACCCCAAATTAACTCCACAGAAAATTTAAAACTCAACAATCATCAAATCAACCAACTTGGTGAGAAATATCGACCATTGATCTGTGACCTGATTAATCCCATATTCACTGGGGGATTCGTTTTGAATGGATTAATAAAGAAAGTGCCATTCCCATCTAGTTTGAATGAGTGGATGAGTTACACAACTGCATGTGTAGCATAACTTTCAAAACACGGGGCCCAACTTTACCAAGTCGACTTTAATTTCCGCACAAAAAAATAACAAATTGATGATCATCTCGGTCCCCGATGGTCCGATTCCTCGGTGAACCCAATGGATCAACACACCGACTATCGAAGCACTGCTAGAAAAGGTTAGTACTTCATGAAACTCCGGGGAGCCCGATATGCCAATATAACTTGAGACTAGAGAACGGATATGGACCGTCGATCTCTCCTCAAGAAATGATAAGAGCCAGTGATATGACGTGGGAAAGAGCCAATATTGACTAAGACATGGGAAATGTCATGCTAACGCCATTTTGGACATGTGGCAACTTTCTACTGACCAAGGAAAGCACTGATGTGACAGACGGGCCGACACATGTCACCTAGTTTCAAGATGCTGGTTGCTTATATGGTGGGTTCCATGTGTCCACGTGGAAAATTCGAACTGGCCATGACAGAGGCTATGCTGGCATGCCACACTATCATTTTGTTTTCCTGTACATCCATGTTTATGCTGAGCAGGCCACCAGATCGAGAACATACAAAGAGATGTTTATTTGAAGTTGAGGGGCCCAGTGGGCCGATGAACCGGAGTTGAATCTGGACCGTTAATATTTTCATGAGTTATCATTCTCTAAGACACTTGTCAACTGGTCATTAATTGCGCGGGAGGTGGGGGGGGTCTGATGTAGTTAAGCTAACCACAGATCCGGGGGCCACAATTCATGGATGTTTTACATGTCGATGGAGCTTGAACCTTGGTCGAGTTTCGTTCCCCCCCTTCTGTTAACCAATGAGCACATGGAGGGGCACAATTGAATATAGGCCATTGATCTTTGAGTTAAAACATTCCAAGAAGATACTCGCCATTGGATCTCTTCTCATCCTATTTGCTGTCAAATTGACTCTTGGATGGAATGAGTATTTGGTCACATGATGAGCACTTGGTGCTATGTCGACAATGATAGCAAATCAAGACTCATTTATGGTTTATAAATACATGAAATATGGTTAAAGATTAACTTTGGGATAATGACATATTTATTCATAAAACTAGGTTTGTCATTTTAATTCCGCCCCAACATTATGATCCAAAAAAGAAAAGGATAGTAGGTTGAGGAAATTTGACTCAAATTAAGGCTTCAAAACAGAAGACTAAGAACAAGTTAAAAATGGAAAATACTTGCTAAAGATTCAAATTTTGAAATGACAAGGAATAAGAAAGTCTTCAATTTTGTTTTTTCAAAAATTTGAAAGTTTTTGGCAATGTTGATTTATGTTACAACAATTCCAATGAAGAAAATGATTGTGTTAGGGATTTTGTTACATTAGTGAGTGAAACCCCCTAATTTATATAGGCTATGAGATAAACAACAAACAATGGTTAGTTGTGAGAAAATCACAAGAGTATCACAACATCAAATAAGCAATAAGAAAACATACATGCAATTAGATTACAATTTTAGCCACAAGAATCCCATTTAAAACACAAAGATTGGAGGGAAACAACAATACTATATATTAGTCCAATGGAAAATAATAAAATGTGTAATATCACTTGATAAGAATGATTTCAGTTAGGTGAGATCCAACACTCTCCTTGGGATGGGTCCTTTTTCTTCTTGAAATCTCTCTCTAACTATGGTGAATGAAGAAATCTTGGTTTCTTGAGGAAAGAACATAAACAAGCATAAAGGAAATGAATATTAGAAATGAGAGAGGGAGATGATTGGTCTTCAAGCTCATTCCTCTAGCATAACCTTTTAATTCTTCTTCTTCTTCTTTAAATGATACACCATGGCTTTCATTTATAGGAAAATTTTGAGCTCTAATGAAGAACTAGTTCTAATGTGAATTCTCCTCATTCAAATGGGATCTCAAATGCTTGATAGAACCCTTGGGAGGCCAAGGTACTCATTATTGATGAGATGAGATATTTAATTTTCCTTTTACAAAACTCTAGAGCTGCATAAAATAGGCCTATCAACCATTAATGTATGTCTGCCATTGCTTTCTGATGTTTTGGAAGAGTCATGCGAGTATGGAAGGATATCCCACGAGAGTCATGGGAGTGAAAGGGAAGGTTGGCCACAGGAGTGAATAAGTAACCAAATTTTGAGGTTTATCTTTCTCATTAGGGTGTTTCATGTAGCCATGAAGTAGTGTTATTATGCTACTTATTGTCAACCGATGATGCTTCTAAACATAACTTCCTAGGTGTCAATTGTGAGTGAAATTGAGGTGATAATAGTTGTCCCTTGATGTGTGAATTTAGGGGCACCCATATAGACAAATTATATTATTATTCCTTTCTCATATGATTTTGTTTTCAAGCCTAGAGAGATAGAGAGATCCAATCAATAAGGAAGGACTGCCCGTGAAATAATGATGATAGAAACTTGCAAAATAGTCACAAATACAACAAGGGTGATCTCTTATACAAATGAGGTGAGCATTCCCATGCTTGTGAAACTGTCAAAGTAATTTCAATAGAAGAAATGGGAACTTTGGGATAGATATAAACACAATATTATTCTCATATGAAGATAGATTCAATTACTAAGAAAGGGTAGTGTTAATTGAAGATCTTTATCTGGAAACATGGGCACTTGGGGGAGAGTATAAAACTCAAGAATTTCCTTGGAAAAATCATAAATGAATACTAATGTGGGTACTAGTGATGATTGATTTGACATAACACAACATAGTGTTGAGTTATACAAAAAAAGGATATATTGGATATTTATGTATAATAGGGACCGAGGACCATGTGAACAATGATAACTTGAATGGATGAATTGGGTCATGACTATAGATGATGATATTTAATAGTTGGTGTAGGAAACATTGTGAATCATAGTAATAGATATTGGTATGTGGGAGGTGTTGTACACAACTATAACCAATGTCGACACATGTGATTTAGTATAGATGTTTCAACCGAGGGAAGCAATGACTACTACCACATGAAGAGATGCTATTGGAAAATGAAATGGTATGAATATTGATGTTTCCATAATGTTGTTTTTTTTTGAGTTTGTATGTATTTTTTTGTCATGAAATAACAAAATAATTTGGATATGTTATAGACAAAGATATGGATGCACCTAAAACATGACCAATAAAATTTTCCTTGCATGTGTGGCAAGAGTAATGATAGATGGAATTGAACAAGGGTGGGGACCCTAGGGTGGGTCTCCTTGGTGTGATGATGAATGATGGAGTGAAATGCAGATGGTGTATGGGTCATGTATGAGGCAAGAGGCCAATGGAATGAGGTAAAACATTTAGCATAACCAACCGTAAATAATGTGAATTGCTAGAATTCCAGGGTTATGGGATAACATAATGATGAGAAGGAAGTATGTGTATTTTTCTCTGAATGTAGACTATACAAACATTTGATACTAAGGGGACAAAACAACATGGGTTCCATCATGAAATGGGGTATACAAACTAAGGAAACCCACATGAGAAAAATTCATGTTGAGGGAGAGGGTGTGACAAGGTAGCATAAAGCATTTGATGAAGCTTAGGAAGATTTGAATGATGGTGGGTATAATGAAAAAATAATCCACACATAATGTAAGGGTGATTATTATTTATGGGGGTCTCATGTTTTAACATGGGTTGGGTGGGGACTTGGGTGGAAGTGGCATTGCTCCTAGCAAGGTTCCATTTCCCCCTCCTTGGTGGTTCTTAGTTTTCAAGTTTTTTTGTCTTCTTCGTCTGGATTGGTGGTTGGTTACTAATTGAGATTTGTGTAGAGTCCAAACTTTGTCCAAGCTAGGGAGAAGGATATATGAACAAGCTGCTGTCTAGTGAAAGTGAAGGTGCGGGAGTACATACACCTAGGTGGATGATTAATTAGAATAGTAATGCTATGGTCAAACCTAACAGGGTCAATATTTCCATGATGGGGAAGCTAGGATGTTGAGGTGGTGGAAGGAGATAGGCATCCATGGAATAGGATTCCATAAAGAGTAGGGAAGATAGAGGAATATGATCCACCACTATATGGTGATCTAAAGTATGTTTTGGATATATATGAATCCTCCTCATGACATTTTTTTGTGCCTAAGTCAAGGGAAGGTCTCTTGGGTGCAAGAGAAGCTAAAATAGATATGGTTGAAGAAATTTTGGTGTTAATATATGAGTTTACAGAATAATATGGGAGACCTCTAATGAAATGGGGGAGAATTAGTATAGAAGCCCAAAATATTTGTTTCTAACTACAAGAAACTAGATGTTACAAAAGGATAATTTTATATCAATGGTTCACCAAAGTGATTTCTCTAGAGAGAAAAAGTGTTCAAGTGATGTAAACAACAATGTTTAAGTGTTTTTCCAATGGTGACAATATATGGTTTTGGTGATAGGTTTTCTCCATGGAATAAGAGTAAAAGCACACCCCTCTAACATCTGAAGAAATAAAAAACAATTTGTAAGAGCTGAAAGGGGCTTTCCAAATGTTTCAAATTCCAATGATGAAATCCACTAAGTAAAGAACGTGAAGGCATGAAAAGTAGTTATAGTAAGATATCCCCAAAGTGATGAAATTCAAGGGGGTATCACTATCTATTTAGGTGCCCTCACAATCCCATGAGAAATCCACCCGGTGATATATCAATGACTAACCTCTAATATAACATTTTACAAGTCGTGGGACACGAATTTACTGACCTCGATAGTCAAACAATGCACATGCACAAGTTTGGAGACTCACATAAATCCACCAATATTACATTAACATTAACACCAAAAATATGGTGTTTTCCTTGTAGTGGTAAAGAACAATTGTTATAAAGGACTTTCAAGTTCCTTATGAAGACTTCTATGTTTCAAATTTTCACAACCTTTGATTAATATTTGGATGCCTAACTCCAAAGTACTAATCTAAACTGGCTACGGGTGTCATTCAATGATATCTATTAGCCTTGTGTTCACTACACCCTCTAATGAGGTAATGTTGGTGTAGGGGTCATAATCTAAAAAATTCCTCATAGAACCATTCCATTTTATATATATTATAGTTTCTTTATAATATGGTAAATTTCATGTAGAAATAATGACATGACATTGTTGAACTTGAAAGAATATTGCTTGTACTGAAATGACAAAAATGATATATACTTAAAAGTAAATGTACTTTTATTTTTCAAATTCTGATTTCTCCAAGTGTGAGAAAATTCAAACAACTAATAGAAACTAAAGAAGCCTACAATTTTGGAAAAAAAATACTATGTAAACCCTCACCCACCTAAAAACCAAATCAACTTCAAAAATCCATTTTTTTACTCCATTATGTGGAATTCAACCATGATATAGAGGGTAGTATACACAATTGTGCTCATTGTATAACACACAGTTCATGAATTGTGTGACTGCATGAACTGGGACACATGTAGATGTGCAAAATAAGCTTCAACAATGGCGTAGCTTTTCAAGAGTGTGTGATTTGTTTTTATAAGACCAAACCTCATAGCTATGTACTCATGTAAAAAAAATATAAACTATAGTAACAAGTGTTAGAAAGAAGTAATTGATAAAGGAAAAATCCTAAATCCAACTAGAGAACAAAACTCAAGATTTTGTCTCTAGTATTGTCACCATTCTACTATGTGTGATTTGATGCATGGTGTGACCAAATGGAACTTGACAATAGGTTGGATATATTTGTACAAACTATATTACCCTCATTTTCTTTGAATTTATTTGACTAACACAATGCTATTATATGAAGGCATTCTGGTTACAAGAATGACCTGATTGGTCAATATATACATTTACAGATGATGTGATCTAGAACTTTGATCTAATTTGAGGTGATTATTCCTTGCTGTGTACACATATATTTTATGTTTTATTATTTGATATTCTTGTGATGCTATGGAATATTGAAAATGAACACGTAGTTACATGATGAAATATATTAATTTATATGATTCTATTGATGTTTTTTCAAGTGTGACATGAAGAATCATATGTACATATGGACTTTGCAATTGTTAGAATATTCAAGATTAATGAGGAGGGGGGAGGGGGGGGTGTGTGAATGAGTATAGAGTTATTTCAAAATTTTTAACCTTTAAGCACTACATAAAAATTAACCAATAATCATGTCATTCATCATCACATAAAATAATACACATTGCACACATATTTTTATGTGGAAACCCAACTATGAGAAAACCACAAAAACTTTTCTTAAGTAGTTTCAAGATTTTACAAGCACCAACTTGAAGGAAGAACCCACTCCCTGATTTTTCCAGCACCTACTGGAAGGAGACACCAATCCCCTTGGAATATTTTATATGATTATACAAGATCAAATCAAACTTCAAATACAATCCCAAAATCACTTCTTAAATCTACATACAAAACTGCTCAGAACTGTACCTCAAATATGTAAACTTGTAAGATTCACCACAAGCTCAATATTCTATTTCTAATTCTGAAGCTTGGACCTCAGATATCAAGATATGTTATCCTTCTAATTGAACAAGTGGAATTCAATTTGGACATACCAAGCTTCATATATAATCATTTTATCTCAAACACCTGTTTGGGACTAGTTTCTGGATTAATCACAAACCCTAACTTCCAACAAGTATAACTCCATACCTATAATGAATCAGGATGTGAAACTTGTACCTAATATTCTTCGATGCATTCTCTGAAAATTTTCCAATTTTATCTCAAAAAACATTAGTATTCCTTTTCTTATAGTAGAAACCCTTAGTATTAAAAAACATTAGTATTCCTTTTCTTATAGTAGAAACCCTTAGTATTAAAAAACGTTAATATGTTTTAGTATTTTTTCCAAGTTTCAATCTGCAAACATAGTCTTCCTTTTCTGATAGTAGAAACCCTTCTGGATGTTCTATGTAGAATTCTTCTTCTAATTATCCATTTAGACAAGATAATTTTACGTCCATATGATACACTTTGATCCTTTTGGAGCTTTCATAAGACAAGAACATTCCGATTGCTTCCATTCCGGACACGGGAGAAAATGTTTCTTCAAAACTATTCCTTCAACTTGAGCATATCCTTTTCACATTAATCTTGCTTTGTTTCCGATTACTTGTCCATCTTCATTTATCTTGTTTATGAAGACCCATTTTGTCCCAATCACATTTTTGTCCTTTGGTATTGGAACTAGTTCCCATGTATCAATCTTCTCTATTCGATTTAGTTCTTCTTCCATAGCCTTGATCCAATGTTTATCATTTCTGTCTTCCTCAAAGTTACTTGGTTCAACTGTGGATAGTAATGGAAAATGTCGCTGTTCAGGTGTCTATTCTTTCCTTCTTCTTCTGGTTTCTACTCCAACACTTCTATCTCCAATGATTTGTTCTGGTGGCTGATTCTTCAGAAACTCGACAGTTAGGTGTCCTATAAGGTGTCTAGAAATATTTTCGGTTGTTTTCTTCTTGTTCTGCTTTTGGATGCTTCTCTTGTTTTTGTTCTTATTCTTCCTCTTCTTCTTGTTTTAGTTCTTCATTTTCCTATTCTTCAAATATGTTTGAATTTATGCTTTCCTTCCTTGTCTTTAACAAGTTTGTTTCACCAAATTTTACATTGATGCTTTCCACTATCTTGTTGAGTCTTAGATTGTAGAACTTATATGATTTGCCTTTGCATGAGTAAC
>JASDQU010375230.1:23245-39267 GCA_032191745.1 Picea mariana
TGCCTTAAGTATTCAACTTCTTGTTGACCAAATGCACTCTTAGAATTCTTGGCATACACTTGATTCTCTTCTAATATTTGAAGAAATGTGACTAGATGAGAGATGTGATTAGGCTAGGCCTTACTATAAATCAGAGTATCATAAAAAAGACAAGACTATACCTTTGCAAGTATGGCTTGAATATCTTATTCACGAGACTTTGGAAAGTAAAGGTAGCAATGGTCAAGCTGAATGGCATAACCACGAGCTAATAGTGACCCTCATGAGTTTGGAAGGTTGTTTTGGGAACATCCTCCTCTTGAATTTGAATTTGATAATAACAAGAATGAAGGTCAATTTTGGGGTAGGTAGCCCTATGGAGTACTAGATGAAGGTCAATTTTGGAGTAAGTAGCCCTATGGAGTACTAGATGAAGGTCAATTTTGGAGTAAGTAGCCCCATGGAGTTAATCTAGTAGATCATTGATTTTGGGAATTGGAAACATGTCTCTAACTATAATTTTTTTTAATTACTTATAATCAATACACAATTGCCATGATTTGTCTTTCTTTCATAGATGACAGGGATAAAGAAGGAATTTGCACTAGGTAATCATTCTTGAACCACATGCAAATGCCCTAGACAAAACAAAAAGAAGAGACTCTCTAAACCCACGTTCACCGAGGCCCACTTCTGGGTGGAAATTCTCCGACCACCGATTCATGCTTTGTATTTTGTATACCACGTGTCACCAATTATGCAACGTGATCTGGCAGTCAGAAGTCAGTTGGAAGAGCGCATGCACTTTACAGTGTAAATGTTTGCATCGATTACATTTGAAAGTAGATTGAAACATGTTAATGGTTTTTGGATTTGATTTTAACGTTTCAATGTCAGCATAATCTATTGTAATCTTTATGAAAAGAAACTGTATAATTATTTAATAATTTAGTTGAGGTTTGTGAAATCTAAAAATATTTTAGGTTAGGCGTTTAAGTTTTCATAGTTATAATGTTGTTTGAGTTTTTTAATATTTTATATATAATTTATTTTTAAAAAAATTTAAACAATAATATTTTAGATTAAAATTTTTTTATTTTTAATAAAGTTGTATTTTTTTTTTCTAAAATATTTTTAACATAACATAAAATGGATTTAACAATTATTAAAACAAAAAAATCCTACACAATATAATATATGTAGCACAAAAATAAAATTCTTAAAAATTCAAATAATTTCTTATTTTTTCACGATTTGATAGAACAATTCCACATCATCATCACCACTAGACATTCATTTATTCATTAAACATTTAAAAAATATTTCAATTCTATCATATTGTATATAAGTTTAAGTTTTTAGTGATATATTGTTTGGTTTGTAATTTTTAATTATCTAAATTAGATTTAGATTATTTGATTAAAAATCTCCACATCATCTTCACCATTAGACATTAAACATTTAAAAAATATTTCAATTCTATCATATTGTATATAAGTTTTTAGTGATATATTGTTTGATTTGTAATTTTTAATTATCTAAATCAGATTTAGATTATTTGATTAAAAATCTAATAAATGTTTTAACTGTAATTATCAATTATTGCAAATTACAAAATTTGCACATAAAACAACAACAGAGTAGAAGCTCAAAATAAGCATTTTAATCTTAACTTTAGCCACGCTCATATCTTTTTCTTCTTATTTTTTTTAAATTTTACATTTAATGTATGCATTGTTCGAAAATATTTACACATCCGACAACTTTTAAAAGTACACAGAGGACACAGATATGACATAAAGACAGTTTCGATGTTCACTTTTCAAAACTTTATTTATTATAATTATTTTTAATAAAATATATTCTTAATACCACAACCTGCCAAAACAGTTATATAGATAACTATATGCTTTATTGATCATGATTTTCGAAAGTTTATACTGTGATAATTTTTACTAGTAGATTTAGGAAAAACAAATCTAATATAGAAGATTAGTTGCAAGTATATTGCTTTCTCATTATTTTCATTTTAATGATAATTGGTATTATAGTTTTATTATTTAAAAATGTAGAAAATGTATTATAATGGAGTTACTAATAAAAACAATTTAAATTATATTAAAACAAAATTATATTATATTAGATAAAGAATTTAAAATTTCTTAAAAATTTAATGATTTAAATTAATTTAAAATTAGATTAAACTTGTTAAAAAATTTAATGATTTAAGTTAATTCAAAATTAGATAAAACTTGTAAAAACGTTCACTTGCACAAAATTAGCTTTATTCATCCTTAAAATTTATAATTAAATTTGAAAAATCCTTAATTACAAGATTGGTTTATTCTCATTATATTTACTTAAAATTTATAATAAAATTTGAAAAATAATTGACTATAAGATTAGCCTATTCTCATTATAATTATTTAATGAAGATAATTTAGAAAAAAAATAAAGACGACTGAGTGGTTATTTTCGTATAAATCAAGTGCTTAGGGATTTTTCAGCACATTGAACCATTTCTGCATTAAAAAATGTAATTTAAACAACAAAAATTTGTACTTTCATGTAGATTTAAGTCGCCAGATTCCGGCCCGCGGATGGGGTGCCATGTTGATCACATGCAGTCCATGCCATTTATTAAGTATACTGCCACCCTCGCCTTCATATCTCGAATGGATGATAGCATTCAATGCGCTCCTGGGCAGGCTGGTCAGTTCCCTCGCACAGGTTTAATGGACCTCTCAGTGCGCCATGGCGGATGGACGGCGATGGGTACATGAGGCATGTGCAAGGTCACCTCAGCTCCCCTGGCGCTCCTCCATTTCCTCCAGGTTTGTTATGGCTCATTCCACTCAACTGAGTTTTAACGTTCATGCTTTGCTCCTTTCACTCTCCCAGCTCTGCGCTTTCTCCAGCTAAGTTTAGTATGGTTTTCCCTAACCACCATGCCTTGAGAGTGTGGAAAGCCTAAGAGAGGACATTCTTGGTATAGCTATGCAACCAGGCAGCGTCGCCTCCACAAGCTTGCCCATGATTCTTCGACCACACTAATTCGTTGTGATAAGGAGCCAAATTCGCCTCCAATGGCCTATGTAGAGGAGGAAATTCCAGAAGAACCAATTACAGTGCCGCCAGATTCCCTCTTCTACACAGTCCCAGACCCCCAAGATCGGCCTAGCACTAGTCTCCTTGCTTCTTCTACAACGTGTACCATGGAGGGGACAACTTGTATAATCCAGGAAGAAAATCCTTTGGTTGATCGTCTTGTTGAGCCTCCACTGCCCACCTCTATCATGACCCGAGATTCACACTCTATTTGCTTCCTGGCGCCAAAACATCTAGAGCTCATCTTTGAGATGCAAAGGGACATGATGGAGCAGCTCCATAGGCATACTTTACTCAACAACGACTTGATATCATATTTGAAGCGCTCTCGAGCTCGCAAAAGCAGCAACGTTGCCCGACCTGCGTGCAACCATACGTCTTCACTCCTCACGACGACACTCAGGATAGTGCAGGTTTTAATGACTCTTTTGATGATTAATCATTTAAGCTCTTTGCACTTCTTTTGCGAAAAACAATGAATTTTTTTATTCCTGTTCAGAGACTTCTTGTTGCATGTTCAGAGAGCTCTCTCTCAGTACTATTCTGCCACCTATTCTGGTTTCCAAATGTTTGACGGAACAAGTGGAAGCTTTTTTCTTTTTTGCCAACCAGAACATAAGGGTGCCATCTGTTTCGGTTTCCACTAGTTTGGTGGAACAGGTGGCAGCCCCTCGGACATGATTTGATATGTACAATCACAATTGTTTTTTGAGGAAACAAAACTATTTTTTTATTTAAAAAAATAAAGTCACTAAATTCCATAATATATATATATATATATATATATATATATATATATATAAAACGTTTATACAGCACCAAAATGAGAAAAAAAAAGTAAGTAAAATATATTAATTCTAAAAAAAACCTTTATTCGTCTTAAAATTTTATTAAAATTTGAAAAATCCTTGATTACAAGATAAGCCTATTCCCATTATAATTAAAGAGTAGAATATATTAATTCTAAGGAATCTCCCCGCACTGTCATCTCGTTGTAATATTGTTGAACATAAGTTATAAGAGACTTGGATTTTCCATGGGAGTAGAATATATTAATTCTAAAGAATCTCCACACACTGTTATCTAGATGTAATATTATTGAACATAAGTTATAATAGACCTGGCTTTGGAGTGAATTTGTACTTTGTTTTGATTCAATCATGCAAGATGCTTTTTTTATATGGTTTACAGAATAAGCTTTTGCCTGATGACTGATTTATAAATCAGCAGTTACAAAAATAAAAATAAGTTTTTTTTATATTTTTTCCAAACATTATATTAGCAAAGCAAAATATAATAGGAATACATTTATTATAAAAATCTTTTAATCGTCAGTTCAAAACCTGTGACAGATAGAAATATTTATAATTTCTTGACTTTCTTTACAAATTTTCAAAAAATTAAAAACATTACATCTTACATTGTATGACAGCTGTGGTAACACTAAAGATCTAAGAGTTCAAATCTGTCCAGATACAAACACACTTTTGAGAGTAAAAATACATTACGGCTTACATTCTATGACAGCTGTGGTAACACTAGATATTTAAGAGATCAAATCTGTTCAGATACAAACAGTTTTGAGAGTGAAAATGGAACAAGATTTACAATTCCAAGTTACAATGAATTTACACTAAGTACATTACATACCATTCATATAATAAACTTACTTTACATAAAATCCATTTTCATTTTTCTAACTTAACTTACATCAAATCCACTTTCATTTTTTCTCTTTGTTATCCTTTTCTTACAAAGTTATTCCCCAATACTATTCCATCATGACAGATTGGATCAGATGGGGAACATCCCCATGTGAGCATTCCTGCAATCCATTCTGCCATTCTCAGACAGTTTTCCGTGACCCCTAAGAACTTAGCTTGTGCTATCAGCTCTCATACATTGTTAACTTCATAGGCCACTAACTTCCCATGTCTTTATCCCTCTATACATCTCTCTATTATCTCAAAGATTCATAGCTTTTCATTGTTTGGAGTTCTGCTCAGCAATGCAGAGAGGCTCCTTGAGTAGTTTTTACTTGTAAATCTGGAAATGTCTATTGTTTTCTGACGTCCTTGAGTTTTTTTTAACTCAAATGGGTTGTGGTCTGCATATGAGCGTTTGGGCCCTTACCTGTTTAGTCTTTCTTAGTTTTCTCAAGCAAGCTACAGCAGGAGGAAGTGGGTTTGTGAAGACAGAGGACACCTATTTTTCTATCAATGGAAACCCTCTGTTTGTCAATGGATTCAACTCTTACTGGTTAATGACTATAGCAACAGATCAAGCACAGCGAAATAAGGTTACCTCTGTTTTTGAACAAGCTGCAGCTCATGGGCTTAATGTTGCCAGGACTTGGGCCTTCAACGACGGCAAGTACATGGCGTTGCAGACTTCTCCTGGTGTATATAATGAACAAGTCTTTCAGGTCCTGCTCATGGGCTCTGGGATACATAAGCCTTCAAGACCTTCACTTATTTATTTTCTGAGTTTTTGTATTTCGGTCAATTGTTGGCATGGTTTGTTTTTCTTATTTTTTTGGGTTGTTTTGGTCTCTCTTTTCTAATGAAGGCCCTCGACTTTGTGATCTCTGAGGCCAACAAGTATGGCATCAGACTAATACTCAGCCTGGTGAACAACTATGTAAACTTTGGAGGAAAGGCCCGGTATGTGCAATGGGCTCGCAATGCTGGACAGAAACTTAACTCTCAGGATGATTTCTTCACCAATCCCATTGTTAAAGGCTACTATAAGAACCATGTTAAGGTGTAAATGTTTGTCTCTGTCTAATTATGTGCATACATGGAACTCTTTGTACAAAGATGTACACACAGAAACTAATCAACTCGGTATCCAACAATGCATTTTCCTGCAGACTGTATTGACCAGAGTGAACAGCATTACTGGAATAGCCTACAAGGATGACCCTACAATCTTTGCGTGGGAGTTAATGAACGAGGCTCGTTGCCAAAGTGATCCTTCAGGAAGGACCATCCAGGTCAGACAACATATATGTGTGTTTTTCTAGATTGTTTTTATAGAAAACTTCATATACTTTTTTATATTCATAAATGGTATTTCTAGTAAATTTGTCAGTGTACTTCAGGTGTAATTCAGGCCTAGCTTTTGCCTTCACATTTGCCCTCACAGTATTAGCACAGTATTAGCAAAAGGCAAATGCTCAATAACATTGGCTACAACTAGTTGAACTAATCCATTGGACTACTTACTTTGAAATCTACCTAGTATAGAACAGCTTTTCTCTTTGCATCAAAAACTCTGAAAAATGGAAAACAAATCTACCCTTAGATTCAATCGAGGATGTTCGATGTTGGATTTTAAGGCTGCCTTTCTTTCCATGGTTGAACAACACATTTATGAAAGTTCTAAATATTTGAGATCTGTTCTAAGTTCCTAGTTTGGTGGGGTTCTGTTCATAATTTCCCTTTCTAGGAATAATTATTTTGATAATGATTGTGTTTTATTGTTATAAGGAAACATGGTAGTTATTTGTTTGTGATGAGCAAACAGGGATGGATAGAGGAGATGGCTAGCCATGTGAAATCCATTGATGGAAACCATCTTCTGGAGGCTGGTTTGGAAGGATTTTATGGAGAGTCCAAAAAAGAGGCCAATCCAGGCTTCTCTGTGGGGACAGATTTCATCACCAATAACAAAATCACAGGAATTGATTTTGCAACTGTTCATTCCTATCCTGATATCTGGTCAGCCCCTATCAGTCTATTGGAGTGAAAAAGTTATTAATCTGTTTCTTCAAACTTAGATCTGCGTTCTAGACTTGCTATCATTATGTATATGTGAGATTTGGGGTCCAATAGAGTTGTTGGAGACACATCTAGTGCTGCATTTCATTCATGTACTCTTACAGTCAGGCAGTGAATTTTAGTAATAGGTGTTCATTATGCATGATAATGTAGAGCTTGCACTAATTAATTGAACTGTGTTTGCAACTTTGAAGGCTTGCTAGATCAGATGAGGAGGCCCAGCTTGCATTTCTGCAAAATTGGATAGAAACCCATCTGGAAGATGGAAGCAGAATATTGAACAAACCAGTTCTGTTTGCAGAGTTTGGGAAATCATCCAAAGACCCAAGATTCGGCATGGGTGAGAGAGACAATTTATTTGATGTGATCTATAAACACATATATGCTTCTGCTAGCAGGGCAGGAGCAGGTGGAGGAGCAATGTTTTGGCAGCTGATGGTAGAAGGAATGAGCTCATATGGAGATGGCTATGAGATTGTCTTGTCTCAGAACCCATCCACGGCAGCTCTCATTTCTGCTCAGTCTTATAAACTGGGTGAGCTTACTCGTTTGTTTACAACACTGTATGAGGATGACAAGAGGCAGGTCCATGCACATAGAAGGGTAAGATGGCACTGGAAATCGAACAAAGGCGAACGTTGACAGTACATATTTGGTGATCACTGTGATAGGTGTTGTATGTTATCTCTGAGTCTTTTAGGTATCAGTGAAATCTGGAGCTGCCAGATCTCAATGAACTAATATAGAATAAACAAGTTACTGTTGAATCTTGGCCTTCCAATGCCCAAATATGAAGAAAAGCAAAGAAAACCAGTATGTAGGGGCGGGGCGTATTTTACTCCATAAGATCGCAACATAGTATAACGTCCATTTGTCACTCTCTATTCAGTGTAGATGTGATCAGGCGCTCGGTAGAGCAATTATCTGATCTATTGAGAGGAGCTACCTAGCACTGTAACTGTAATGATTATTTGTATTACAAATTACACATTTTCAAGCGAACTTTCTATTCACCATTCATTCATGAGGAAGATAGTTTTAAAAAACTCAATAAAAATTACAAAAGATGAAGGTCTTATTGCGTCCAGAAGTGCTCTGCTGTTAATAATGTAACATTACTTATAATAAAATAAAAAATAATAATAATAATAAAAAAATTAAAAATAATATATATATATAAATATATATATATATATATATTTAGAGTATTAATATATTATAAAATATTTTAATATATTAATATTAATATTTTTTAATATTTTAATATTAATGTATTAAATTAATATAGATCCATCATAACCTCGAATTTATTAAATTTCCAAAAAAATCAAATCTTTATCTCCAAAAATTTGATAAATTTGAGATTAACATGGATATATGTTAGAATTGAAATTAGAAAATTCATTTTTTTTTTTTTTTTAAATTTATATTTTTTTCTTATTTAAAAAAAATCATACCAATTAAATTTAAATATTCCTAGTCCTTGAGGTGTAGGACAGTCGGTGACGGAGTGAGTTGTTAAGCCACTCCGTGTTGAAAAGTCACCGGTTCGAAAACTGCGGGGACAAAAAAATCCAACCATGTTAAGGGTTGGTGTGGCTCAGGCCTTTGAGATCCTCGGGTGATTTTGACGGCTTAGATGCCCCTGAGTCGCGGTTTCTCAAGCCAAAGGTTAATCCCGATGCCAAGAAGGTCTAGACCAATTAACAAACAAAAATAAATAAATTTAAATATTCCTATTAAAATAAATCATATTATTATATTTGAACTTTTATATTAATAATAATAATAATAATCTATTTTTAAAGTCACCATCAAACCAACACCAAATTTAAAAAAAATATATGTTTGAAATGTAATCTGTCTTTATAACATATTGACTCTTTATAACTAATACTCTCAATAGCTAGTACATGGAATTATCTTTAATTAAAAAAAAATTATATTTATGATACAATTTGTGATATATATTTAGTTGAGTATGTTTTTAAGAATATTAATTGTGAAATATGTAACAAACTTAATTAGAGATTTTTAAATAATTAGCATTTTTTTTTTTTAAAAGATGAAAAGTTTTTGCCTTTATATTAAATTATTTTAAATTTAATATTTTATGTTGAGTATATTTTAAAAATATTGATGGTGAAATATGTAGTAAAATTAATTGAAAATTATTATATTATTAATAGATATTTTTTTACTTTATTTATTTATGTGAAAGTGGATATTTATATAGTCCCCAGGTGTAAGACAGTTGGTGATGGATGATTTTGACGGCTTAGATGTCCCTGAGTCGCGGGAGTCGCGGTTTCTTAGCCAGAGGTTAGTCTCACTCCCATAATGACATGGAAAATATTCATTCATGTGACCATAGTTTTGTAAAAATATTCAAATTTCTAAGGATTTTATATAGTTTTTATAAAATTTTGGTTATTTTTAAGGTAAAATAATTTTACTCTACGGAATTTGGGAGAATTGTTTTTAGAAAAACTAAAAATTTGCTAATATTTTTTTAAAAAAAAAACATGGAAAATTAGCCCCTAAAATCATCTATGTACAATAAGAATTGAATTTGGATAGAAATGATAACACTCCTCTCAACCACCTAAACTAAACCCAATTAACATATCAAGATAAATCATTACACCCATGAATAAAAAAAAATTCCCTAATTAAAACTTTAGCAAAACATTCAAAACTTTAGCAAAACATTCAAAGACAGCAATATTGAAGATGTTTAATGCGTTCTTCCAAATGCAACGAATATACACAATGATACTACGTTCTCCTTGAATTTACTTAATTCAACACCACTTATACATAAATTAGTGGGAAATGATTTGGCACCACTTATAGTTTATCGCCCTAAGCATTGCCATCATATATATAGAGGGTGCATGTAACTTCTAAATCATTGTACTCGCTAGATGGAAAATATTTGGTCTTCTAAAAGCTTATGTCCATGTGGCAACACTATAGAGGTAAGCAACATGTGTATGTGTCTTTGTATCTTTGAATAACCAATGAACTTTGTTGTGAATTTTTCTTTTTCTACTTGATGATGTAAATTTTGCTAGAAGATGCATTCATTTTCAAATTTCTAATATAATGTAAATAATTTTAATGAGTTCTAATGTAAATAATTTTAATGAGTTCTAAATCTTTGTAAGTAATAGAATTACAAACACAATGAATGGATTGCTTCCCCTTAAAAAGGGAAGCAAAGTATGAGAAATGATTACCATTAACTAGAAGTCTGAAAGAAGTGGTTAGCATAGAGCCTGACCACATAAAGTTTATATACTACTTTGTTGAATTGTTATCCTTAGAGTCTCTCCATGTCAAATCTCCTACTTATCGTTTCAAAATACTTTTCATTGAAATCCCATGTGGAGAATTTGCTATGAAATAGAGGAATTTACTAGGTTACCTTAGGAACATAAATTGTCCCTCTTAACGAATTAAAGAAAGCCAATTGGGATCATTAAAATGACGAAGCACGTGGATTAATCAGAATGTCCATTTTCAATGACCTTTAGTTTCACCTTCAAGGAGTTAATACCCCAGATGCAACATGAAAAAACTAGAAACCATGTTTGGAAAACACAATGAGACTCGAGCCACCTGCTCAAAAATCAATTGTTTGCTTTAAATTCTAGTGATTTCTCTTCCATTGAAGGTTTTCTAAGTTCAAAACACGTAGACTTTTACGTGTAGAATGTAAGATAATCAAAGAACATGAAAAAATTATATGTGTTATTCTTGATAAGCTTGGCACTGGCTATTATGTTTGTGTATCCACTTTTCACTCCACCAAAAAAGCTCTTATTACTCAAGGGACCACTTACAAAATGCCCTATTTTGAAGCCTTTTGTGATTCTTTAATTAGAGAGCAAGATAAGCTCTTGCATCTTCAAGTGATCAGCATTGCAGGTACATCTAACAAAGCCTTAGTGGCACAATATACGGATAAATCCAAGCATTTGAAGAAGCAACATCCTTGCAACAACAAATAAAAAAGGGTTCCAAACCTTGTTAGCTAGCTCCTACATCCGATGGTGATAAAGGAACTAAATGGAAAGGAAAGAAGACTAAGAGACATTGTAATTTTTGTGGGCAAGACGATCATCTAGAGTTTAAATGTTTCAAGAATGTGGTTCATCCTTAGAAATAGAAATGAAGAAGCACAACATCAATCTTGATTATTTTTCTTCTAACTTTTATTCTCATGGACATACACTTTCTACTTATGGTTTTTCCTTTAATGCAATGTCTACTTCTTCTTCTAGAGTGGTTCACTAATTCTAGAGCATATTATCATACAACTAAGGATAAAGCTATCTTTTCTACTCTTAATGAATGTAACACCAAACAAATATTTGTTGGTGATGATAGCTCTCTCAATGTTGTAGGTCTAGAACATTTCAATTAAATGATGGCTAGTTTAATGATGTATCATCTCTTCCAAGTCTTTCATGTAACCTTCTATAAATATATCAAACCACTCATTTAGGTGAAGGTAAAACAATAGAATTTTCACTTCATCAAGTTGTAATCAATGATTTAAATGATCCTAAGCATGTCCTAGCAACTTGAATTATTGATGATATTACTAGGTTGTACATATTTGACAACTCTGGGTCATCATCTCTTCCATCAATTTGTATTGCTCATAGAAATGACTTGAGAAAAATTTGGCATGAGAAATTTGGTCATCTAAGCTATCACTCATTGCAACAACTATGTAATCAAAATATGGTGACTGGTCTTCCTCTCATTTCTTACAGAGATGGTGTTTGTTCCATTTGTATTCTTGGCAAACATCATTAGAAAAATTTTGAAAAATGTATCTCTTTGCATGCCTTAGCTCCTTTGTAGATTGTTCATAGTGATTTATGTGGTCCACTTCCTTTTGTTTCTTTCTCTAAGTTCAAGTACTTCTTAACTTCCATTGATGACTTCTGTAGATGCACTTACATTTATTTATTAAAACTAAGGAGTGAGGTTTTTGATATTGTTTTGTCCTACAAGGCCCTTGTAGAAAACAAATTTAGACAACTACTTCAAAAGTTAAGAATAGATAATGGAGGAGAATATGTTAACAACTAGTTTACAACTTACTACACTAGATAGGGCATTCCAATGCAACATAATATTCCATATATACCACAACAAAATGGTGTTGTTGAGAGAAAGAAACACACATTAAAATAAATCACAAATTGTATGATCCAATCTAAGGGATTAAGTCCTCATTTTTTGGAAAGAAACCATTAATTGAGTCAATGACATAGTTAATCGCACTCCCACAAGTGGTTTAAAATATGTAACACTAGAAGAAGCATGGAGTAAACTAAAACTAGATGTAATCCACTTTCGTGTGTTTGGTAGTGAAGCATCTGTAAGTTTTAAACCTTTTACATTAATGCAATGCACACACAAATTCTTGCATAGAAAAGAAAACAATTTCAATCACACATATACATATAGATTTACCCTGAAAACCCAACTAGGAAAACCAACAACCTATTTTAGATTCACAACTCGAATTCTATTCATAATCCAACTTCATTGTTTACAATACAATATATAATATTCCACGACATCCAAAAAAACCCTAATCCATTGACCCGGATTAGATTACAACCTTAATTCCTTAACCAAAATTAGAAAACCATGGGATAAAATACCATGTGCCACTAAACCACCAAAGGTGAAAGACCTCTCGAAAAATTGGCGAATAACCTCCCCCCCAAAAAAATTCGGGGGATTCACCCCCGAAACCCCTAATAGGGGGGCCCACAATCATTCAAAGAATAGAACACATATCCAACATTCTCCCACTTGTTGTTTTCTTTGCATACAAGGGTCATAGGATTTGATGATCAACAATCCAAGGAAAAATTGCTCATTGATTCTCTACACCAAGAGAACTTCTCAGTGCTCACATACTTTGTTAAAGAATCTTCAACATTCTCCAAAATCTCCACCTTCACCAACAACACCTTCTTCTCTTCATCCATGTCTTTGACAAAATGATACTGAACATCGATATGCTTTTGTCTTAGAATGATAAGTTGGGTTCCTCACTAGGAAGATTGCACTCTGACTGTCACAATTTATCCTTACAACTTGTTGTACCAATCTAATACCTTAAGCAAATCTTTCTAACCATATTGCTTCCTTGCTTGCATGGGTGGCTTGCATGTATTCAGATTCTGTAGTTGAGAGTGCCACTACAAACTGTCTTTTGTTCATCCAATTGATTGCTCCTCCAAATAAATTAAACACATACCCCCTTGTAGATCTTTTGTGATCTAGATCTTCATCCCAATCTACATAAAAAAATACATGTATTTCCAACACTTCGTCCATTTCTAGTCTTCCTTGGTAACACAATTCATAAGTAGTAGTGTCACGTAAATACATGAAAACCCGCTTTACTACTGCCCATTAACACTCCTTCCTTGGTTTTGACATATACTTGCTCAAAATTGCATTGCATGTGTAATGTCTGATCTAGTACAGACCATTGCACACATCAAACTACCAACCACACTAGCATACGAAACATGGGGCATGTCCTCTTCCTCTTCATGTGTATTCAGACACTGATTTGTGGATAATTTTACACCTACATGAATAGGGACCTTGATGGGTTTACATTCCTGCATATTAAACCTTTGCAATATTGACTCAATATATTTTCTCTCGTTCGACCAGAGTTTCCTTTTTTCCCAATTTCTTTTAATTTCCATGCCCAAAATAAAATTTGTAGCACCAAGATCTTTCATGTCAAATTTAGAGGACAATTGAGTTTTCACATCCTAGATAATTTCCTTGTTGTCTCCTATCAACAACATATCATCCACATTCACGACCAAATAAATAAGATGATCACCTACTAATATGAAATACACAGAGTGATAGACTTTGATTCTTGTGAAGCCCATTCCCAATACACAAGTATCAAATTTTTTATACCACATCCTTGGTGATTTCTTTAACCCATAAAGGGACCTTTTCAGCCTGCATATCTTCTCTTTCTTTTCCTTCATTGTAGATCCTTCTAGATGCTTCATGTAGATTTCTTCTTCCAGATCCACATGTAAGAATGTTGTCTTCACATCCATATGCTCTACTTCAAAATCAAAAGCAAGAGCAACAGATAAAATAAATATAATAGAAGTTTACTTGGCGACACAAGAAAAAATTTCACCAAAATCAATTCTCTCTACCTGAGAATAATATTTTGCTACTAACCGAGCTTTGTGTTTCTCCACTTTTCTTTCTGCATTCAACTTCTTCTTAAACACCCATTTGATGCCAAAGGGATTTCTTCTAGTCAACAACTCCACTAGATCTCAAGCCCCATTCTTGTCTAAGGCTACCATTTCTTCAGCCATGGCCTTTTTCCAGATTTTTCCATTATCTAAATCCACTGCCTCCCTAATAGTTATAGGATCATCATCAGTAATAAACGAAGCAAAATTTGAATGGAAATCGGGTGGATTATACCTTTCCGATTTCCCTCTTTCCTGAACTGATATCCTCAATACTAGAGTATGAGGCTCTTCTTATTTTGATTCCTAATCTTCTATAAAGTATGATTCATTATCCTTCAATTCAAACTTATTTTCTCTGGTTATTCCTCCCTTGGTAGAACTTTTTGTTTGATAACATCTTTGATTTCTCTAATTACCACATCTTGGTTATACACTACCTTCTTAGTTTATGGGTTCCAAAATATAACCTTTCATACCATCTTTATAGCCAATAAAGATACACTTTTCATCCTTTTTATACAACTTACTCCTATTTTCTTTTGGAACATGTACATAAACATCACAGCCAAAAAACTTGAGATGTGTCAAAAAGGGTTTCTTACTAGTCCATACCTCATGTGGAGTCATGTCATTCAACACTGATGAGGGTGATCAATTTACCAGGAAACATGCAGTGTCCACTTCCTCTGCGCAAAATTTGTGTACCAACCCATCACCATTAAATATACTCCTTGCTCTTTCCATCAACATATTGTTCATCCTTTATGCAACTCCATTCTTCTAAGGTGTGTATGGAGTATTATTCTACCTTGCTACACTACACTTCTTACATAATTCCTCAAATTCATTCCCACATAAATATCCACCATTATTTATCCTCAACACCTTAATTTTATTTTATGTTTGATTTTCCACAAGAGCCTTAAAATCTTTAAATATTTCAAAGACTTCAGCTTTCTTCCTGAGGAAATAAATTCATGTACTCCTTGAGAAGTCATCTATAAATGAGACATAGTACACATATTTACCTAGTGATGGAATCATTACAGGTCCAAACACATCATTGTGCACCAACTGTGAAATCCCTCGTGCCCTCATAGCACTAGAGGAGAATCTTACCCGATTATGCTTCCCATACAAGCAATGTTCACATAAATCAAAATCTAGAGAGAAATTCGACATACCTTCAACCATACCTTTACCATGTAGTACTTGAAGCCCCTTCTCTTTGATATGCCTCAGTCTTTGACGCCATAACATAGTCTTTTCTCTAGAGACTGTAGGATTTTTTCCTTATTCATCTCCAATCTCAGGAACAATGGAACGGGTGCACCCATCACTAATAGTACTTCCCAACAGCTTATACAAAGTTCCAATCTGAATTCCCCTCAGCAATGCCATTGCTTCTTGAACCATCATGGAAGTTTCCTTTTCAAGCATTGTTCTTACACCTGCATCAACCATCTTGCTTACACAAATCAAATTCCTGGCCAATCCTGGGATGTTCAGAACACCAAGAAGTATTATAATCCTACCATCCATGATATTCAAATTGAATTTTCCTCATCCTATGATTTTGGTTGTCGAGTCATCTCCTAGAAAAAAATCACCTTCATCGTACCTTTCATACTCATAAAACCACTCCCCATGAGGAGTCATATGAAAAGATGCACCTGAGTCGACTAGTCATGCCTCATGATTTGCATGTGTATTTGAAAAAGCTAAGTACACATCCCATCCTTCTTCTGAGGAGGGTTTTTTATTTTGTATAAGGGACATCATCAGATCCCTTCACTCTCTCAACATTGTTGGATCTACATTTTTTCTTGCAATTCCCTTCTTTTCCACATCTCCAACATACCTTTAC
>JASDQU010375230.1:39388-51229 GCA_032191745.1 Picea mariana
TGATCAGGCGCTCGGTAGAGCAATTATCCAATCTATTGAGAGGAGCTACCTAGCACTGTAACTGTAATGATTATTTGTATTACAAATTACACATTTTCAAGCGAACTTTCTATTCACCATTCATTCATGAGGAAGATAGTTTTAAAAAACTCAATAAAAATTACAAAAGATGAAGTTCTTATTGCGTCCAGAAGTGCTCTGCTGT
Source organism: Picea mariana (assembly GCA_032191745.1). Taxonomy (NCBI): domain Eukaryota; kingdom Viridiplantae; phylum Streptophyta; class Pinopsida; order Pinales; family Pinaceae; genus Picea; species Picea mariana. Next base: position 39,594 of record JASDQU010375230.1, read on the forward strand.
TAATGTAACATTACTCATAATAAAATAAAAATAATAATAATAAAAAATTTTAAAAATAACATATATATATATACATATATTTAATATATTATAAAATATTTTAATATATTAATATTAATATTTTTTAATATTTTAATATTAATGTATTAAATTAATATAGTAACCCCTAATTAAATTAAGTTTTCAAAAAAATCAAATCTTTATCTCCAAAAATTTAATAAATCTGAAATTAACATAAATATATGTTAGAATTGAAATTAGAAAATTCATATTTTTTTTTTCTTATTTTAAAAAAATCATATCAATTAAATTTAAATATTTATATTAAAATAAATCATATTAAATATTTCTATTAAAATAAATTATATTATTCTATTTGAATTTTTATATTAATAATAATAATAATCTATTTTTAAAGTCACCATCAAACCAACACCATATTTAAAAAAAATATATGTTTGAAATGTAATTTATCTTTATAATATATTGACTCTTTATAACTAATACTCTTAATAGCTAGTACATGGAATTATCTTTAATTAAAAAAATATATATATTTATGATACAATTTGTGATATATATTTAGTTGAGTATGTTTTTAAGAATATTTTGTGATATATATTTAGTTGAGTATGTTTTTAAGAATATTAATTGTGAAATATGTAACAAAATTAATTAGAGATTTTTAAATAATTAGCAATTTTTTTTAAAGATGAAAAGTTTTTGCCTTTATATTAAATTATTTTAAATTTAATATTTTATGTCTAGTATATTTTAAAAAATATTGATGGTGAAATATGTAGTAAAATCAATTGAAAATTATTATATTATTAATAGATAATTTTTTACTTTATTTATTTATGTTAAAGTGGATATTTATATAGTCTCCAGGTGTAGGACAATTGGTGATGGATGATTTTGATGACTTAGATGCCCCTGAGTCGCGGTTTCTTAGCCACAGGTTAGTCTCACTCCCATAATGACATGAAAAATATTCATTCATGTAGCCATAGTTTTGTAAAAATATTCAAATTTCTAAGGATTTTATATAGTTTCTATAAAATTTTGGTTATTTTTAAGGTAAAATAATTTTAGTCTATAGAATTTGGGAGAATTGTTTTTAGAAAAATTAGAAATTTGCTAATATTTTTTTAGGAAAAAAATGAAAAATTAACCCCTAAAATCATCTATGTACAATAGGAATTGAATTTGGATGGGAAGGATAACACTCCTCTCAACCACCTAAACTAAACCCAATTAACATATCAAGATAAATCATTGCACCCATGAATAATTTTTTGTTCCCTAAATGAAACTTTAGCAAAACATTCAAAGACAACAATATTGAAGTTGTTTAATGCGTTCTTCCAAATGCAACGAATATACACAATGATACTACGTTCTCCTTGAATTTACTTAATTCAACACCACTTACACATAAATTAGTGGGAAATGATTTGGCACCACTTATAGTTTATCGCCCTAGGCATTGCCATCATATATAGAGAGTGCATGTAACTTCTAAATCATTGTACTCGCTAGATGGAAAATATTTGGTCTTCTAAAAGCTTATGTCCATGTGGCAACAATATAGAGGTAAGCAACATGTGTATGTGCCTTTGTATCTTTGAATAACCAATGAACTTTGTTGTGAACTTTTCTATTTGTACTTGATGATGTAAATTTTGCTAGAAGATGCATTCACTTTCAAATTTCTAATATAATGTAAATTATTTTAATGAATTCTAAATCTTTGTAAGTAATAGAATTACAAACACAATGAATGGATTGCTTCCCCTTAAAAAGGGAAGCAAAGTATGAGAAATGATTACCATTAACTGGAAGTCTGAAAGAAGTGGTTAGCATAGAGCCCGACCACATAAAGTTTACATACTACTTTGTTGAATTGTTATCCTTAGAGTCGCTCCATGTCAAATCTCCTACTTATCGTTTCAAAATACTTTTCATGGAAATCCCATGTGGAGAATTTGCTATGAAATAGAGGAATTTACTAGGTTACCTTAGGAACATAAATTGTCCCTCTTAAAGAATTAAAGAAAGCCAATTGGGATCATTAAAATGACGAAGCATGTGGATTAATCAAAATGTCCATCTTCAATGATCTTTAGTTTCACCTTCAAGGAGTTAATACCCTAGATGCAACATGGAAAAAACTAGAAACCATGTTTGGAAAACACAATGAGGCTCGAGCCACCTGCTCAAAAATCAATTGTTTGCTTTAAATTCTAGTGATTTCTCTTCCATTGAAGATTTTCTATGTTCAAAACACATAGACTTTTACATGTAGAATGTAAGATAATCAAAGAAGATGAAAAAATTATATGTGGTATTCTTGATAAGCTTGGCACTGGCTATTATGTTTGTGTATCCACTTTTCACTCCACCAAAGAAGCTCTTATTACTCAAGGGACCACTTACAAAATGCCCTATTTTGAAGCCTTTTGTGATTCTTTAATTAGAGAGAAAGATAAGCTCTTGCATCTTCGAGTGATCAGCATTGCAGGTACATCTAACAAAGCCTTAGTGGCACAATATACGGATAAATCCAAGCATTTGAAGAAGCAACATCCTTGCAACAACAAATAAAAAAGGGTTCCAAACCTTGTTAGCTAGATCCTACATCCAATGGTGATAAAGGAACTAAATGAAAAGGAAAGAAGACTAAGAGACATTGTAATTTTTGTGGGCAAGATGGTCATCTAGAGTTTAAATGTTTCAAGAATGTGGTTCATCCTTAGAAGTAGAAATGAAGAAGCACAACATCAATCTTGATTATTTTTCTTCTAACTTTTATTCTCATGGACATACACTTTCTACTTATGGTTTTTCCTTTAATGCAATGTCTACTTCTTCTTCTAGAGTGGTTCACTAATTCTAGAACATATTATCATACAACTAAGGATAAAGCTATCTTTTCTACTCTTAATGAATGTAACACCAAACAAATATTTGTTGGCGATGATAGCTCTCTCAATGTTGTAGGTCTAGAACATTTCAATTAAATGATGGCTAGTTTAATGATGTATCATCTCTTCCAAGTCTTTCATGTAACCTTCTATAAATATATCAAACCACTCATTTAGGTGAAGGTAAAACAATAGAATTTTCACATCATCAAGTTGTAATCAATGATTTAAATGATCCTAAGCATGTCCTAACAACTTGAATTATTGATGATATTACTAGGTTGTACATATTTGACAACTTTGGGTCATGATCTCTTCCATCAATTTGTATTGCTCATAGAAATGACTTGAAAAAAATTTGGCATGAGAAATTTGGTCATCTAAGCTATCGCTCATTGCAACAACTATGTAATCAAAATATGGTGACTGGTCTTCCTCTCATTTCTTACGGAGATGGTGTTTGTTCCATTTGTATTCTTGGCAAACATCATTAGGAAAATTTTGAAAAATGTATCTCTTTGCATGCCTTAGCTCCTTTGTAGATTGTTCATAGTGATTTATGCGGTCCACTTCCTTTTGTTTCTTTCTCTAAGTTCAAGTACTTCTTAACTTCCATTGATGACTTCTCTAGATGCACTTGCATTTATTTATTAAAACTAAAGAGTGAGGTTTTTGATATTGTTTTGTCCTACAAGGCCCTTGTAGAAAACAAATTTAGACAACTACTTCAAAAGTTAAGAATAGATAATGGAGAAGAATATGTTAACAACTAGTTTACAACTTACTACACTAGATAGGGCATTCCAATGCAACATAATATTCCATATATACCACAACAAAATGGTGTTGTTGAGAGAAAGAAACACACATCAAAATAAATCACAAATCGTATGATCCAATCTAAGGGATTAAGTCCTCATTTTTTGGAAAGAAACCATTAATTGTGTCAATGACATAGTTAATCGCACTCCCACAAGTGGTTTAAAATATGTAACACTAGAAGAAGCATGGAGTAAACTAAAACTAGATGTAATCCACTTTTGTGTGTTTGGTAGTGAAGCATGTGTAAGTTTTAAACCTTTTACATTAATGCAATGCACACACAAATTCTTGCATAGAAAAGAAAACAATTTCAATCACACATATACATATAGATTTACCCTGAAAACCCAACTGGGAAAACCAACAACCTATTTTAGATTCACAACTCGAATTCTATTCATAATCCAACTTCATTGTTTACAATACAATATATAATATCCCATGACATCCAAAAAAACCCTAATCCATTGACCCGGATTAGATTACAACCTTAATTCCTTAACCAAAATTAGAAAACCATGGGATAAAATACCATGTGCCACTAAACCACCAAAGGCGAAAGACCTCCCAAAAAACTAGCGAATAACCTCCCCCCCAAAAAAATTCGGGGGCTTCACCCCCGAAACCCCTAATAGGGGGGCCCACAATCATTCAAAGAATAGAACACATATCCAACATTCTCCCACTTGTTGTTTTCTTTGCATACAAGTGTCATAGGCTTTGATGATCAATAATCCAGGGAAAAATTGCTCATTGATTCTATACACCAAGAGAACGTCTCAGTGCTCACATACTTTGTTAAAGAATCTTCAACATTCTCCAAAATATCCACCTTCACCAACAACACCTTCTTCTCTTCATCCATGTCTCTGACAAAATGATACTGAACATCGATATTCTTTTGTCTTAGAATGATAAGTTGGGTTCCTCACTAGGAAGATTGCACTCTGACTGTCACAATTTATCCTTACAACTTGTTGTACCAATCTAATACCTTAAGCAAATCTTTGTAACCATATTGCTTCCTTGCTTGCATGGGTGGCTTGCATGTATTCAAATTCTATAGTTGAGAGTGCCACTACAAACTGTCTTTTGTTCATCCAATTGATTGCTCCTCCAAATAAATTAAACACATACCCCCTTGTAGATCTTTTGTGATCCAGATCTTCATCCCAGTCTACATCAAAAAATACATGTATTTCCAACACTTCGTCCAATTCTAGTCTTCCTTGGTAACACAATTCATAAGTATTAGTGTCACGTAAATTCATGAAAACCCGCTTTACTACTGCCCATTAACACTCCTTCCTTGGTTTTGACATATACCTGCTCAAAATTCCACTGCATGTGTAATGTTTGATCTAGTACAGACCATTGCACACATCAAACTACCAACCACACTAGCATACGAAACATGGGGCATGTCCTCTTCCTCTTCATGTGTCTTCAGACACTGATTTGTGGATAATTTTACACCTACATGAATAGGGACTTTGATGGGTTTACATTCCCACATATTAAACCTTTGCAATATTGACTCAATATATTTTCTCTCGTTCGACCAGAGTTTCCTGTTTTCCCAATTTCTTTTAGTTTCCATGCCCAAAATAAAATTTGCAGCACCAAGATCTTTCATGTCAAATTTAGAGGACAACTGAGTTTTCACATCCTAGATAATTTCCTTGTTGTCTCCTATCAACAACATATCATTCACATTCATGACCAAATAAATAAGATGATCACCTACTAATCTGAAATACACAGAGTGATCGACTTTGATTCTTGTGAAGCCCATTCCCAATACACAAGTATCAAATTTTTGATACCACATCCTTGGTGGTTTATTTAACCCATAAAGGGACCTTTTCAGCTTGCATATCTTCTCTTTCTTTTCCTTCATTGTAGATCCTTCTAGATGCTTCATGTAGATTTCTTCTTCCAGATCCACATGTAAGAATGTTGTCTTCACATCCATATGTTCTACTTCAAAATCAAAAGCAAGAGCAACAGATAAAATAAATATAATAGAAGTTTACTTGGCGACACAAGAAAAAATTTCACCAAAATCAATTCCCTCTACCTGAGAATAATATTTTGCTACTAACCGAGCTTTGTGTTTCTCCACTTTTCTTTCTGCATTCAACTTCTTCTTAAACACCCATTTGATGCCAAAGGGATTTCTTCTAGTCAACAACTCCAGTAGATCTCAAGCCCCATTCTTGTCTAAGGCTACCATTTCTTCAACCATGGCCTTTTTCCAGATTTTTCCATCATCTAAATCCATTGCCTCCCTAATAGTTATAGGATCATCAACAGTAATAAACGAAGCAAAATTTGAATGGAAATCGGGTGGAGTATACCTTTCTGATTTCCCTCTTTCCTGAACTGATATCCTCAATACTAGAGTATGAGGCTCTTCTTATTTTGATTCATAATCTTCTATAAAGTATGATTCATTATCCTTCAATTCAAACTCTATTTTCTCTGGTTATTCCTCCCTTGGTAGAACTTTTTGTTTGATAACATCTTTGATTTCTCTAATTACCACTTCTCGGTTATACACTACCTTCTTAGTTTATGGGTTCCAAAATATAACCTTTTATACCATATTTATAGCCAATAAAGATACACTTTTCATCCTTTTTATACAACTTACTCCTATTTTCTTTTGGAACATGTACATAAACATCACAGCCAAAAAACTTGAGATGTGTCAAAGAGGGTTTCTTACTAGTCCATACCTCATGTGGAGTCATGTCATTCAACACTGATGAGGGTGATCAATTTACCAGGAAACATGCAGTGTCCACTTCCTCTGCACAAAATTTGTGTACCAACCCATCACCATTAAGCATACTCCTTGCTCTTTCCATCAACATATTGTTCATCCTTTCTGCAACTCCATTCTTCTAAGGTGTGTATGGAGTATTATTCTACCTTGCTACACTGCACTTCTTACATAATTCCTCAAATTCATTCCCACATAAATATCCACCATTATTTATCCTCAACACCTTAATTTTATTTTATGTTTGATTTTCCACAAGAGCCTTAAAATCTTTAAATATTTCAAAGACTTCAGCTTTCTTCCTGAGGAAATAAATCCATGTAATCCTTGAGCAGTCATCTATAAATGAGACATAGTACACATATTTACCTAGTGATGGAATCATTACAGGTCCAAACACATCATTGTGCACCAACTGTAAAATCCCTCGTGCCCTCATAGCACTAGAGGAGAGTCTTACCCGATTATGCTTCCCATACAAGCAATGTTCACATAAATCAAAATCCAGAGAGAAATTCGACATACCTTCAACCATACCTTTACCATGTAGTACTTGAAGCCCCTTCTCTTTGATATGCCTCAGTCTTTGATGCCATAACATAGTCTTTTCTCTAGAGACTGTAGGATTTTTTCCTTGTTCATCACCAATCTCAGGAACAATGGAACAGGTGCACCCATCACTAATAGTGCTTCCCAACAGCTTATACAAAGTTCCAATCTGAATTCCCCTCAGCAATGCCATTGCTTCTTGAACCATCATGGAAGTTTCCTTTTCAAACATTGTTTTTACACTTGCATCAACCATCTTGCTTACACAAATCAAATTCCTGGCCAATCCTGCGATGTTCAGAACACTAAGAAGTATTATAATCCTACCATCCATGAGATTCAAATTGAATTTTCCTCATCCTATGATTTTGGTTGTCGAGTCATCTCCTAGAAAAAAATCACCTTCATCGTACCTTTCATACTCATAAAACCACTCCCCATGAGGAGTCATATGAAAAGATGCACCTGAGTCGACTAGTCATGCCTCATGATTTGCATGTGTATTTGAAGAAGCTAAGTACACATCCCATCCTTCTTCTGAGGAGGGTTTTTTCTTTTGTATAAGGGACATCATCAAATCCCTTCACTCTCTCAACATTGTTGGATCTACATTTTTTCTTGCAATTCCCTTCTTTTCCACATCTCCAACATACCTTTACAAATTTTCCTGGAGATTTATATCTTCCTCTAGATTTAAATCTCCCACTTGAGGACTTATTTTTATTTCTTTCATGGAGTGTCCTCTTACAAATAAGGCATATGTGCTCTGGATTTCCATGTTTTTCCACCTCATCTCCTCTGAAAACAAGGACGGAACCACATCATCAAAACTTAAAGTAGTTACATTACTACCTATGGCCACAACTAGACTATAACATGAATCTAGTAAAGAGCACAATAAACTGATACACTTATCTTCTTCAGAATTATTAATATCAACAGACAATAACTGAATTACCATAATATTGAAGGCGTTCATATGCTTTGTTACCAAGTCTCTATCTTTCATCCTCGGGTTGTACAAATTCTTCCACAAGAAAGTTTTTTTTACCAGGGACTTAGATTGATACAAATCCCCTAACTTATTCCATAATGCCTTGGTTGTAGCTTCCACTGACACATTCAATAATATTGAATCTAAGAGACACAACCAGATTGTTCTCTTTTCCTTCTGATCCAACATTGTCCAGTCTTTTGTTGACATTCTTGTAGGTGCAGTACTTGGATTTACAATGGCCCATTGACATTTTTCTACCAAAAGATCTTTCATCTTGAGCTTCCACAGTGAAAAATTTACCCTTTAAATTTTTCGATCTCTATTTTTGAACTACTCACCATTTGTTTTCACCATAAGAATCAATACTACAGAGCTCCCACTGTAACAAGGTTTATCACAGAACCGGTCCAAACCCTTAGTGTTAAGTACTTGAATAGATCTGAAGATAAATATCAAAATAACTAAGAATATCAACAAGAATAATCCAAACCATTCACCAAAATACTGAATAGAAGAATGTAGACAAAACCCTTGAGGTGGGGTAACACCATATATTAATCCTTAAGGAAGGATAACATTCCTCAAGCAATGCTTGATACATTCACAATACTCTTCACTATGTTTCATTACATTGCTTACACTTCTTTATATAGCTCTTTTTATCTCCTAGGAACCTTCTAGAGAGATTTCTTACATTTATTACATCTAACTACCATAGTGGGCCTTTATTAATATAGTGGACCTAGTCCACCTTACATTATGACCACATTCTCATATATTAAATGACTTCCACTAATAATACATAACCACATTTCCATTGGGTACCTCCCTAGGTACCCCATATTACCTCCCTAGGTATACACCTTCCATCCCCCTTCAAATGTTTCGTCCTTGAAACATGAGAAGAAACCATAAAATACGATCGGCTAAGCAATGTAGCCAACTGGTACCAAGTACGACCATCCATCCATCCCAATGGAAGTCAAACATGATGTCCATTTGTTGCCTTGCCACTATGATCTTTCTCTACATCAAGTCTGGGTTTCCATGGGATTGTTTCTGTAGCCTGAGCTCTTCATGTAGTGTTGGTAGTCCTCCATGCACCTCTTGATCGGTTTCTTGTCTGGTGCCTTGTTGGTGCATAAATATGTTGATGCACACACCCTTTCCTTGATGACTATTATGTCTCTATATGATGTGGATGGTGATATACAACAACTGTAGGAATCTATTCTTTTTTTTTCAAATCTGCAACACTTTGTGCCTTTGAATCAATGACCTCCTTAGCTTCCTGATTATGTCCTTCATGTATTTTTGCTTCATCTCCTTCTGTAGATACTGCCTCTGATTCAACTTCAAACTCGACAATAACTTATATGCTAGCTTCCATGGGCCCATCTTTCTTACTAAGAGACACATCCTGCAATGTAATTTTATTTTTCTTGTACCAAAGCTTTAGAAACTTCTTTTGCACATTAATATTAATGGTACCCATTGATTCTATCCAAGGATATCCTAAAACAATGTCTTCATCACCCATATCTAGAGCCTCAAAATCTGAATGCAACACATATGTATCCATACTAAGCTTAAAATCTTTAAAATTTTTAACATTTTCACCTGCAACCTGTGTGTTTTGAATATTCTTTGTCGGAACTTGCAATCTATTAACCAACTGAATATTGATAAAATTTTGTTTGCAACTAGGGTTAATAGAAACAATGACATTTTCTTTATGAATACAACCATGAACTTGTAATATAGATTTTCCACATGAAAATAAACTCTTGGTGATGTATTTATCCTTAATCTTTGTATGAGACCACTTGTCTAAAAGTAATTTTTCAAGTGCTTCCTCAGAAAGTGACATCCACTCATAATGGTGAAATGATTTCCACCATATGAGAGCATCACCTTTAAAACCCCAGTCTACAAAAGATTTTCACTTCTCTTTCCATAATGACTTGTGAGATTGTATAAATTATTCAATACTAGGGCCATCATCTCTTCCAGTTAAAAATATAATGCTTGGAATAAATCTTCAACAAAAACTACGGTGTTGAAATAACTTACTGCAAAAAATCGCGGATTTTTCCAGAAAACCCTGAAAAACTGTTGAATTTAAAATGTTCATAATTTTACTTCTCAAACTCCATTTCGGCCAATTTTTTTTTTGAAATTGGGTATTTTTCCAAGAGGAATTCAAATATCTAATTTTTTTGTCAAATTAAGCTCAAAAAACTTCATATCTGAACCTAAAGTGCGCCACCCTCTTTTTTTCTAGAAGAACTCTGAAAAAAGAGCATAACATTCTTCCCTTCTTTGGCCAAGGAAAGTGCTATGATATCAATCGTTAAGTACCTGAATATATCTGCAAATATACTTGATAAATAACCAAGAATAAACCAAATCATTCACCAAAATATTGAAGACAAGAGTGTAGAGAAAACCCTTGAGGTAAGGTAACACCATATATTAATCATTAAGGAAGGATAACACTCCTCAAGAAATGCTTGATACATTCACAATATTCTTCACTATGTGTAGTGTCCCCAAGGCTGAGCCCCACTGTAAACCAAGTTCTGAAAGGAATTGTGATTATGTTTTATAGGCTGGTGAGCCAAGTTTTTACAAGTTGGAGACTTATGTGTTGTTAGGCCAGGGAGCCTAAGTGTTGAAGGCCAGGAGCCTGCTATTGTACTTGTATGTATGCAGAACATTTAATAAAATATAAACACCGCCAGGTGCAGACCGANCTAAGTGTTGAGCCTAGGGGCTAAGCCTAGGGGGGCTTAAGCCTAGGAATAATATTTTAATATTATTCCAAAAGATATGTACATCATAAGTTTTTATCCTAAGTTCTTTTGGAAGGACACGTGAATTCCCAAGTGGTGGGAGGAACGTGTGCTGGTGGAACACATGTAGTTCCATGGGTGACAAGTGTCAACCCTAGTGCATGCGAATAAAACGGCCAGGGTGAGCCGTGAGAAGGTTCCATTCCCATTCCACCGGATTGTTTGAACGCGTACGGAACTCTGAGCAGTATGACTAACCCGACTCCTGTAGAGAACCTCCGTGAGACCCTGTGACTGGAAGGTCTGTGTCTGATTCTGAGAAATCCTGTGCGTGTAACCCTAGCCTATGAGAAGCCTGTGTTGATTTCGGGGAAGAGTCTTGCTTGTTCGGGAAAGCTAAGCGAGCCTATGCAAGCATTCCCTGTTCCGAAGCCGTGACTGTGAAGCCATCCTGTGATTGCCGAATCCAGTTTTTTGGAAAACATGTGTCTGTTCTCCCGTGGGATTGTTGAGACTACGCAATACTGGACTGCGTGAGGCTTGTTGGCCTGTGAGCGACTCCCTCCAGGTGAGAGAGTGCACGGGGGAAGGAGAGAACTCCTGGAAGGAACCCTGTAGCTTCCATAGAGCCCGGAGACTTCCGGTCCGGTCTGTTCCTGTAACCCAAGGTAAGGGAGATTGGCAGTCGAAGGACTGTCCAGGTGACAGAGAAGGTGCATTCTCCTGGGGTGGAACAGGCATGTGGGGAATGAGGGTCT
>JASDQU010375230.1:66587-93006 GCA_032191745.1 Picea mariana
TTTTTGTGAAAAACATGGAAAATTATCTCACGAGCAAAATTTGACCCCTAAAATTTTCCCCAACCATGATTGAGAGTATAGATATTGAGGAGTATGGTATGCATTGTCAAGAGAAAGTTTAGTTTCCCTCAAATCTTAAAAAGATCTATGGTTGATATGTTGTAGTGGGTTTCTTTGGTACTGCTGGAAAGATTTCCACACACAAACCCACTAACCGTTCTATTGAAAGGATGATCAACAATTTACAACATAGCTAATTGACAAGAGACACAATAACAATGGAGGACATATGTCACAAGGATTTGATGAAAAGATAGGCATTGAAGACATACAACTTACCGGTGCATACCATGTTAGGGTTGGCACATTTGAACATAAATGTGTGAGGATTTTAGCAGTTTCAAGTATGTGCTTTCTACAATTCAAGAATGCAAACAATGGGATGTGTGAAGAACACACCATTACAAGTTGCTCACTAAATGTTGCAAAAATGAACATTGTAATTCTACCCACATCACGCCCATGAAAGTTGGATTGGGTGGTAGTGTAAACTTCTCTTGGAGGTGCTCTACTCATTTTTGGGGGTATTCCCAAGGAAAATTTTGGGGTTGGACATTTATCTAGAGATTAGTCTTGCTTGAAAGAAGGACAGACTAGAACTATCTTACTTAGCTCTAGATTTCTTTTTAGTATAAATAACAAACACAAAGCTTGCTATTTTTCAAAAGGTTAACAATGTATGTACATGTTTCTATTTTTCCAATAAAATTTCTTCACCATATTGGTATGTGATATTGCATCTTTCAGTCTCACTTATTCTTAGTTACATGTTAGTTGAAATGTTGATTACATTGAGAAAATTTAAGTGCTCTTACAACTTGGGATCATGTGGACAAGAGGTGTAAAAAGAAAACTTCAAAAAATTAAATACATAAATAAGATGGAGGAATAGGTTTGTCTCTAATTTATGGGTTTAATAAGAACATTTAATGGGCTTTGTGCAGGAAACGATTCAAAAATAGTAGGACAATCGTACTTACAATGGAACGTCATTTTTTTCAACCCTCCTTCCTCCCCAAGTTCAACATCAATTAACTCCTTGGCCAGTCCCTAAAATCTATTGTCCCTCTTGTCACCCACATGTTCCTTTATCCTTCGTATGATGTTTACACCACGTGCCTTAGCATGAGTGTCCATTGAGGATTTTAGTTGAAACTTGAGAAACTTCCATTTGAAACCTCAATTGTCATTGATCTACAGTTGATCTAACGTTGATCAAAGGTCTCATGCCATTCTTCATCACATCTTTATGCCTTATATTCTTAATCATGCTTCATGAACATTGGCAGGGGTTGGTTTACATGGAAATCATTTGACGTCCCTCTTGTGGAACCCATGTTCATTTACACCTTGTATGATGCAATAGGGAAGGGATTCATATTACTTAGCTTCAGTGATCCCCATCTTTTGATCCGGGTGGATATTGGTGGCCACCCACCTATTCCAACTAGCTCCTCTTGACAGTTTTTAGTTCAACACGTTTTTCTGTACTTCTTTGTAATTGTGGGTTCTACACTTCCAGGGTTGTATGAATCCCTACACATATTCCAGGTGGAGACTGGTGGCCACCCACCTAATCCAATTGTCTTATTTTTGAATTTTTCATGTCAGCACATCTTTATGTACTTCCAGGGTCGTTTTGGGGCCCTAAATAGTGTTTTTTTGGCTTGTCACGGTCAAATTGTAGATGGAGTCAGAGTTTGAATGCATTATGTGTAGTTCTCGAAAATACCTTTCCAACAGGCTATCACGTGCCTAAAACGTAGATCGTATGCAAAAGTTACAACCCAGGGAAGTTGAGGTACTAACTTACCCATCGAGGCCCACATAACTTTCGGCGTTTCATCTCCGAGGGTTAGGTTTTTGGATGTCTAGGGTTTTAGAATTCATGAGTAATGTCAAAAAGGCCTTTAGAGCCTCATTGTAATCACTCTACTCAGACGGATTCGCGTAGCAGCCACATCTCTTCTCAAAGATAGCTACCACCATTCGAGCAAGTTATTTCGAGTGCTGCAGTTTTACAGTTTTAGCCCACTTTATTTATTCAATAGAAGTTATTGTTCACTAGATATCTATTTTTGTTTTTTGAATCTCTGTGTTACTATATTCAGTCTATTATTCATTTCGTTTTGCTCATAAATTTGGATCAATGGTATCAGAGCGGTCTGCTCTTCATTTATTTTTCTTCGTGCATGTCCCCGACAAGATCTGTGATGCAGGAGCATCGCAAATACCCAAAACGAGCGTGGAGCCAACGCATGTGTTTTTAAACACATGACATATTTTCTCTCAAAATTTTTTGAAATTGAAGCGCCAAACCTTTAATGAATCCTTTATGAAGGAGCGCCTTTTGTATATTGTATCAAACCTCGAGCCATACGCTCTTTTCTGAAGTAGATAAGGAGGCATTTAATCTAGTTAATGCAGGTAGATAGGATTTATTTCTAGATTAGACATTTTTAGAGTCTGAGAGGGAAAATGGATATAGACACCCTCATTTTATCGTTTTAACATCATCGAGCATTCAGAAGAGAGGAGAAAGCAGAGAAATTGTGAAGAATATCCATGTATAGATGTTGAATTAATAGAATGAAATTCTGATTCAAATTCATGGTTGGTGTTGTTTTCTCTGTGTTGATGTTGTGCTCATGAATGTTTGTTTTTTGGTTATTCATTTGCTTTGTGTATGATGTGCATATGATTCCAAGTTTTAAATGAAGTCTGAGAGAGAATAAGTTTCAATTGTTTCTCTATCTGAGCCGGGAGATTCCTGCATAGAGTGCAGTTGAATTCATCCGCAAGGAGTGCATAGATGAGGCTCGATAGTTGAACTTTTGTTCTTATTTGCCCAGGAGTTGAATTGGGTTGTTGCAACCATGCAAGTTAGGCGCAGGTTGAAGAAAAATTCTCAGTTGTTACGCTGAGTAAAGAAGATCAGAGACTGCTGCTGCAGAAAGTGCACAGAGTCAGAAGGATTCAATACTTGGGAAGTTGTTGAATGCCAAGCGCAAGGAGTGCGCGCAAATACCTCTAAAAAAATCAGAGTAAGAAATCTTAGGAGGTATAGCACCTTCTTGGTACAGTTGAAAGAGATCCCAGGAGGTTCAGGTCAAGGAAGATTCGAGCAAAGATTGCAAGTGCAAGTGTTGGAAAGTGGGTTCTGGAAGGAACTTTAGTCTTCTGAAGAAATCTTTGAGAAGGAGAATCAATGGTCAGGATTCGCAGCGGAGAGCAGCGGAATCCCGTCAGCCGTCAGATCTCGGGAATTTGAGCAGGGTTTAAGCCCTAGTGCGTAGTGGATGAATCTCGGAAGAGTCATCGAAATATTTGAGTTATCGGGGTTTTGCCGAGCAAGAGAATCGAGACCTTGTAGTCCTCGAAATCCCGAGGAAGAATCTCAACCATTGATCCCAAGAGGACACGCGTCAGACATCCGGTGAATAGTCGGGGTTCATCTCATTGGAAAATCAGGGTTTCCGAGGACATAGAACTCTCACATGATGGGATCGTGATTCACAATTTCCCAACGGGAGGTTTGAACTATCCATTTGCGAGGACACATGGCAGAAGATCCCGACGAGTTGGCATTTGGAACTTCGGAGTTCCCAGAGGCATAGAACTCTCGAAAGGAGAAATTGTGATTCGTGATTTCCCGATAGGATCAGAATCGTTGATCACAGAAGGGACACGTGGTGAAATATCCCGGAGAGTCGGAGTTCTGGGTTTGGAAGGCTCCGTGAACATCGACCATGGAAATCGTGAAAACCAGATACGTGATTTCTCGATCACCACAGGGGTGTGGACCATAGGCGCAGAACAAAGGACAAGTGTTGAAGGGTCAAGCCCTCGCTGAAGTCAACGCCAAGTGGCATCGCAAATTGAAAATCGGGGATCCGTGGGAGCAGTGGATCACAACAGCGCAAAGGTCGATTTCCCGACGGGAAAATTCCCGATAGGGCGAAGGGAGATCATAAGGTGAGTTCTGTGGGTGTAGGAAAGTCCCGATAAGGGATTTGAAGAGTGTTTCAGCGCTTTAGACCAAAGGAAAAGAAGGTCCTGGTGGGAGCGGACGCGCGCCAGGTGGGCGTCTGCGTCAAGTGGTATCAGAGCGAGAAAATCTCTCTTTTTTTTGTAACAGAGGAGAAGAGAAAATTTCACCATGTCGCCGAGAAGAGGTAGACAATCACCCAATCTAGAGGGGGAAAGGGAATTGTCCAGGGAAAGAGAAATGTCCAGAGAAAGAAGTAGCCAAGGACAGAATGTAGAGATGGAGAGGGAAATACAAAATCTTCGTACCATAATGGAAGATATGGAAGCAGCGCAGAGACGCACAGCCAATGCTGGGGATCTAAGTGACTCCGAAGGCGAAGTTGAGGCTGAACCACAAGGAGAAGTTGCAGTCGAAGATGCAGCCAATGAGCGATTGATTAAAGCTATCGCCCGAATGAGTTCTAAGACAAAAATGGACATTCCAGTCTATGAAGGAAATCTGGATGCAGAAGAGCTTCTGGATTGGTTTAGAGCTCTTGACACCTAGTTCGATTACGAGGATATCGAAGAGGACAAAAAGGTAAGGCATGTTGTCACGAAATTAAAGGGACATGCAGCATTATGGTGGGACGAGCTTCAAGCAGATAGACGTTCCAAAGGCAAACAAAAGATCAAAAGCTGGGATCGAATGATTGCGAAGATGAAGGCAAAATTCATCCTGAGGGATTATCAGATCACACTGTTCAGGAGAATGCAGAACCTGAAACAGAAGCTAATGACGGTAAAGGAGTATACCTAAGAATTCTCTCAATATTAGAGCTGGTCATCGGGAGAGCGATGATGAAAAAGTAACCAGGTATATGAATGGCTTAAGATACGATATCCAGGATGAGATGAGCATGACAACCGTCAGAACGGTTGAGGATACGTATCAGATGGCATTGAAGGAAGAAGAGAAACTAAGCCGTAAGCCAACACAGCGAGGGCGAGGAAAGAGCCAGCCAAGGGGAAAATCAGTTGCCCAAGACAGGTTCCAGAAATCTAAGGACGACTGGAAGAAGCCTCAGACAAGAACTGAGAGAGGTGGAAGTTCTCAGCGAGGCCAGCATGCTGAACAGTGAAGGCAACAGGCAGAACCGGATGGAGGATACGCTGATAACAGTACTTTTCCTCGTACCAGAGGTAGAGGAAGAGGCCGAGGTGGAGTTATCACATGCTACACATGTGGGAAAAATGGACACAAAGCAGTTGATTGTCCAGATAGGAAGAAAGAGGGAGTTGAAGCTCACATCGTCGAGGCACAAAGGCGAGTTGTTGAACCAGAAGACGCAGAAGACGGAAGGTCTTTGATGATGCAAAAAGTTCTCGTTACACCCGAGAGGGAGGTGGAGGACATAGCTCAGAGAAATAGACTATTCAGAACTGCATGCAAGACCAAATACAGGAAATGCAAGGTCATTGTGGACAGCGGAAGCACCGACAATCTTGTTTCAACCAAGATGGTGGAGAAACTAGATATAGAGACAACTGATCACCCGAGTCCATATAAAGTCTCGTGGCTACAGAAGGGACATCAGGTGAGTGTCACTAAACAGTGCTTAGTTGACATTAAAATAGGGGGATATCATGACAAGATTTTATGCGATGTCATTCCTATGGATGTTTTCCATTTACTATTGGGAAGACCATGGCAGTATGATATAAACGTAGTTCATGATGGGAAGATGAATACGTATACCCTAGAGAAGAATGGGAGAACACATATGTTACTTCCAATCAAAGAGAAGGAGGTAAAGCCGGAAGTGAGCAACAGGGTACTCCTCATGAGTGGGAAGGAGCTTCTTACAGAAGTTAAGAAGAAAGAAGATACACAATTCTTTGTGGTCAGGAAACCAAGGATTGTCTTGACCAGCACAAGAGTGGATGATCTGCCGACAGAAATTCAGGAACTATTGGAAGAGTTTGCTGATATAGTGGTGGACGAATTACCTCATTCGTTGTTGTCGATGAGAAGCGTGAGCCATCACATAGACCTCATACCAGGGGCCAATTTTCCAAACAAAGCTACGTACAAGTTAACGCCTCAGGAGAACGAGGAGGTTAAGAAGCAGGTACAGGAACTGCTGGATAAAGGATTGGTCAGGGAAAGTTTGAATCTGTGTGTCGTTCCAACGGTACTCAACCCAAAGAAAGATGGAGGCTGGAGAATGTGCATCGATTCCAGAGCCATTAACAAGATCACCATCAGGTACAGGTTCCCATTGCCGAGAATGGACGATCTGATGGATTGCCTGAGTGGGGAAAATTATTTTTCAAAGGTCGATTTGAAAAGCGGATACCATCAAATTCGCATGAGGGAAGGCGATGAATGGAAAACAGCCTTCAATACCAACGAAGGGTTGTACGAATGGCTAGTCATGTCATTTGTCTTGACGAATGCGCCAAGTACATTCATGAGGCTGATGAATGAAGTGCTGAAAGAGTTCATTGGTAAGTTTTTCATTGTTTATCTAGATGACATATTGATTTTCAGCAAAACGAAAGAAGAACATCTGAAGCATTTAGCTGCAGTAATGAGAAAGCTACAGCAAGAGAAGTTGTTGATGAACGTGAGGAAGTCTTCATTCATGAAGAAAGAACTCATTTACTTTGGATTTTTCATATCGGCAAACGAATTGAAGATGGATCCAAGTAAAGTGGATGTAATAAAGAATTGGCCATCACCAAGAAATGTTTTCGAGGTGAGAAGTTTTCATGGACTGGCGAGTTTCTACAGAAAATTCATCCGAAATTTTAGCAGAATCAGCACAGCGATGATGGACATAGTCAAGAAAAGACATAAATCTTTTCATTGGACTGAAGAGGCTGAGAAAAGCTTCAATCTGTTGAAGCGTAAGATCATAGAGCAACCGGTGTTGGTGTTGCCGGACTTTCAGAAGACATTCCAAGTGAAATGTGATGCGAGTGGCTTTGCCATAGGAGCGGTCTTGAGTCGGGATGACAGACCAATTGCTTATTTCAGCGAGAAGCTGAATGAGGCAAAGGAAAAATACTCCACATATGATAAAGAATTTTATGCCATCATACAAGCATTGAAAAAATGGAGACACTATTTGATTCCAAGGGAATTCATTTTATATAGTGATAATCATGCATTGCAGTATGTAACTTAGCAGGAGAAATTAAATCAGAGGCATGTTAAATGGGTAGAATACATGYAGAATTTTACATTTGTTATCAAACATATTTCAGGTAYTGCTAACAAAGTGRYTGATKCTTTGAGMAGGAAATRTTTGTTGTTGYAGGAGTTCAAAGTCAAGACTTTAGGCTTTGATGATCTCAGGGAGATGTACGCAGGTGATGCAGATTTTGCAGAGGCGTATGGAGCAGCTGAGAATCCAGTTCTCAGAAATAGAATTCAGTGGATAGATTACATGATCCAAAATGGATTGTTGTTCAGAGGAAACCAGTTGTGTATTACAAATTGCTCCATGAGGGAGAACTTATTGAAAGAAAAGCACAGCGGAGGCTTAGCAGGGCACTTTGGCCACGATAAGACATTCGTGAAGCTGAGCGAGTCATACTTTTGGCCAGGGATGCTGTCAGATGTCAAAAATTTTGTTGACGGGTGCAGAATTTGCCAGCATTCAAAGGGAAGAAAGAAGAATGCGGGATTCTACCAATCATTACCCATACCTGAGAGGCCGTGGGATGAAATCGGCATGGATTTTGTACTGGGATTACCGAGAACGTAAAGAGGACATGATTCAATCTTTGTGGTGGTCGATAGGTTTTCAAAAATGGCACATTTCATTCCATGCCAGAAGACCAGCGATGTGACTCATATCGCAAACTTGTTTTTCAAGGAAATTGTTAGACTTCATGGTTTACCCAGAAGCATAGTATCGGACAGGGATACAAAATTCATAGAACATTTCTGGAGGACACTCTGGAAGAATATGGGAACTAACTTAATGTTTAGTTCAGCCTATCATCCTCAGACTGATGGGAAAATAGAGGTGGTTAATAGAAGTCTGAGAGATTTACTCAGAAGCTTGGTGACAGAGCACCACAACAGTTGGGACAATGTGTTTCTGCAGGCAGAGTTTGCGTACAACGACTCAGTGAACAGAAGCACAGGAAAAAGTCCATTTGAAATTGTATATGGCAGATAGCCAAGAGGAGTGTATGAACTGAGATATTCAGAGCAGATAATGACCAAGAGCACAAGCGTTGAAGAATTCGCAGAGGCGATGGAAGAACTTCACAGCAGGGTGAAGCAGCGATTGCTGGAAACAAACCAGGAATACAAGCGCAGAGCGAATCAACTTCGAAGACAACTTCAATTTGAAGTTGGTGATCTAGTTTTGGCACATCTGAGGAAAGAAAGGTTCCCAAGGGGAACATACAACAAACTGAAGATGAATAAAATTGGGCCATGCAGAGTCCTGAAGAAATTGGGAGAGAACGCATATGAGATTGAATTGTCGGATGACATTGGAATATCTTCGACATTCAATGTCTCAGACTTATATCCATATAGGGCTAAAGAAACAAGAGCTGGAAGTGATGAGCAACCAGAAATCCAGTGGTAGAAGCAGATGCCGATTCAAGAGAAGCCACAGATGGAGTATAGACTTGACAAGAGAGTCAGCAAAAGAACCAGACGGAAGCAATACTTTGAGTATCCAGTGAAATGGAAAAACCATCCAGTGGAAGATGCCAGCTGGGAAAGCGAAGCAAAGATTCAAAAGCATGGACAGACCATGCAGGAGCTCATGGATAGGAGCCCATGAAAGTTTTCAAGCCGAGGAGTATGATGCAGGAGCTCATGGACAGGAGCCCATGAAAGTTTTCAAGCCGAGGAGTATGATGCAGGAGCATCGCAAATACCCAAAACGAGCGTGGAGCCAACGCATGTGTTTTTAAACACATGACATATTTTCTTTCAAAACTCTTTGAAATTGAAGTGCCAAACCTTTAATGAATCCTTTATGAAGGAGCGCCTTTTGTATATTGTATCAGACCTCGAGCCATACGCTCTTGTCTGAAGTAGATAAGGAGGCATTTAATCTAGTTAATGCAGGTAGGTAGGATTTATTTCTAGATTAGACAGTTTTAGAGTCTGAGAGGGAAAACGGATATAGACACCCTCATTTTATCATTGTAACATTATCGATCATTCAGAAGAGAGGAGAAAGCAGAGAAATTGTGAAGAATATCCATGTATAGATGTTGAATTAATAGAATGAAATTCTGATTCAAATTCATGGTTGGTGTTGTTTTCTCTGTGTTGATGTTGTGCTCATGAATGTTTGTTTTCTGGTTATTAATTTTCTTTGTGTATGCTGTGCATATGATTCCAAGTTTTAAATGAAGTCTGAGAGAGAATAAGTTTCAATTTTTTCTCTATCTGAGCCGGGAGATTCCTGCATAGAGTGCAGTTGAATTCATCTGCAAGGAGTGCGTAGATGAGGCTCGATAGTTGAACTTTTGTTCTTATTTGCCCAGGAGTTGAATTGGGTTGTTGCAACCATGCAAGTTAGGCACAGGTTGAAGAAAAAATCTCAGTTGTTACGTTGAGTAAAGAAGATCAGAGACTGCTGCTGCAGAAAGTGCGCAGAGTCAGAAGGATTCAATACTTGGGAAGTTGTTGAATGCCAAGCGCAAGGAGTGCGTGCAAATACCTCTGAAAGAATCAGAGTAAGAAAGCTCAGGAGGTATAGCACCTTCTTGGTACAGTTGAAAGAGAGCCCAGGAGGTTCAGGTCGAAGAAGATTCGAGCAGAGATTGCAAGTGAAAGTGTTGGAAAGTGGGTTCTGGAAGGAACTTTAGTCTTCTGAAGAAATCTTCGAGAAGGAGAATCAACAGTCAGGATTCGCAGCGGAGAGCAGCGGAATCCCATCAGCCGTCAGATCTCGGGAAGTTGAGCAGGGTTTAAGCCCTAGTGCACAGCGGAGGAATTCCGGAAGAGTCATCAGAATATTTGAGTTATCGGGGTTTTTTCGAGCAAGAGAATCGAGACCTTGTAGTCCTCGAAATCCCGAGGAAGAATCTCAGCCGTTGATCCCGACAGGACACGCGTCAGACATCCGGAGAATATTTGGGGTTCAGCTCATCGAAAAATCAGGATTTTCGAGGACATAGAACTCTCGCATGATGGGATCACGATTCGTGATTTCCCGACGGGAGGTTTGAACCGTCCATTTGCGAGGACATGTGGCAGAAGATCCCGACGAGTCGGCGTTTGGAACTTCAGAGTTCCCAAAGGCATAGAACTCTCGAAAGGAGGAATCGTGATTCGTGATTTCCCGATAGGATCAGAATCGTTGATCACAGAAGGGACACATGGTGAAAGATCCTGAAGAGTCGGAGTTCGGGGTTTGGAAGGCTCCGTGAACATCGACCACGGAAATCGCGAAAACCAGATACGCGATTTCCCGATCACCACAGGGGTGTGGACCATAGGCGCAAAACAAAGGACAAGTGTCGAAGGGTCAAGCCCTCACTGAAGTCAATGCCAAGTGGCATCGCAAATCGAAAATCGGGGATCCGTGGGAGCAGTGGATCACAATAGCACAAAGGCCGATTTCCCGATGGGAAAATTCCCGATAGGGCGAAGGGAGATCATAAGGTGAGTTATGTGGGTGTAGGAAAGTCCCGATAAGGGATTTGAAGAGTGTTTTAGCTCTTCGGGCCAAAGGAAAAGAAGGTCCTGGTGGGAGCAGACGCGTGCCAGGTGGGCGTCTGCGTCAATCTGGGTACAAAAAATTGGGACTCGAACCAGTCGATCCTTTGCAAAATCAGTCGTATCGATCCCGACAACAACCCATGGGGGGGGAAAATAAAGATGATGGAGCAGGAGATACTTTTAAAATGTTGCTCAAGGAATCCCATGCATGAAAAAGGAACGAAATGATGGACAAATTTCAACATATCCTTCGGTGGTTTCCCACAGGAGATGCATCTTCATCAAGTGGCCATGCAACCCCCATCAAGGTACAGGTAAATTTTTATATTCCATTATTTGAAGGAGTTATAGATGTAGATGTTGTAAATAAATGGATGAATCTGCTCGAAGGGTGTTTTTCGGTCCACAATTTTTCCAATAGGGAAAATATTACTTTTGCACTCCTCAAGGTCGTCCCCCGTGTTAATGACTGGTGGGATAATTACTCCGAGAAAAGGTCCATAGAGGAATCTACAATATTTGTGGTCACCCCCACATGGGATTCCTTCAGGGGTTCCATTAAACAACAGTACTACCTTGTTGGAAGCTACGAGGACCAGTACACAAGATGGACCACCCTCTGTCAGGAAAGGGACTAAATAGTACCAGATTTCACCAATATTTTCCATACCCTGCCCACCAAATTGGGTATCAAAGACTTTGAGAAACATCTGGTGCTCAAATACCATGGTTGTCTACATAGATACATTCAAACGAAAATGGATTTTCTGGACATCGCATCATTGGGTACAGCTTATAGATATGTTGTCGAGATAGAGCATAAAGTTAAGCAAAAGAGGCGAGAGTTTGTATCTACAAACTCCTCACAGCCGAAGCAGGGAAAAGGCGGGCCCAACCCACAAAATAAGGGACAGAGAAACTATGGGCACTCTCAGGACAACCAGTCTAAGCCGCAACACAAGAAAGGTAATGAGAAGCCCAAGATGCATGTGGGAAAATGGTGTGAATACCATAAAATCCCTTGGCAGAAAACCAAATAATGTCACTCCAAGTAGTCACTAATGGCCGAGCTGAAAGCTTCTGATTCAGAGGCAGATTCTGACTCTAAATCAAATATAGAAGGAGGGAATCAGATTATCGATGTTGAACCCAGTGCCACTTTTGCTACCACCCAAGTCCAGCCAAGCGAACCAGAAGAACCAGAGGAAGGGGGGAACACCTCTTTCACTCACAGATGTGAGAAAAGGGGGCTTCGCTTCATTTCATTGTCAATAGTGACAGTTAGAAGAACCTTATCTCAGCAAAGGTCATCAATCGGCTGGATCTGACAATGACACTGCACACGCAACCCTACACCATCGGATGGCTTCGCCAAGGAAGAGATATTTGCGTCAGCAAACAGTGTCATCTTCCCTACAACATCAAGCCTTTCAAAGACGAGGTATTGTGTGATATTTCTCCCCTTGAAGTTTGTGATGTTCATTTAGGACAACCATATTTTTGGAATCGACATGTTGTTTATGAGTCTAGACCCCACAGTGTTATTATTACTTTGGGTAGACAATTGTACAGGACACCAGAGATAGTGTTTCCTACCATTATTTCTTTAATCTCTGCTAAGCAATGCAGTAAGGTCATTTCATAGACTGGGAATTTTGTCTTCTTTTTGATTCGTGCTCATAGTAATCAGAAGGTCATTAGCACATATGTGGCCTCTACATAGAGCCTCTCTTTGCAATAGAATCAAGTGGAAAGGATCGTGGAAGAGTATAGAGACATCTTCTCCTCACCCACATGGGTACCAATGCACTGCCAAGTCAAGCATACAATTGATCTAACCCCGGTGTATCTCTACCTAATGGACCATTCTATCATCACTCGTTGATGGAAAATGATGAAATCAAGTGTCAGATCCATGAGCTACTTCAAAATGGGCACATCAGACCCAACTCCTACCCTTACGGAATCCCAATAGTGCTAGTGTAGAAGAAATACGGGACCCAACAACTCAGCATTGATTACAGAGCATTAAACAAAATTATAGTTAGGAACTGGTACCCAATTCCCAAAATTGATGACCTTCTTGACCAACTCAAGGGGGCAAAGTTCTTCAGCAAGATTGACCTAAATTATGGCTGCTACCACCAAATTCCCATCGAACCAACTAATGTATGGAAGACAGCTTTCAAATCTAAAGATGGTCTCTTCGAATGGTTGGACATGCCCTTTTGCATAACAAATGCACCAGCCACTTTCATGAGGTGGATGGATGATGGATTGAGACCCTTCACCAACTCTTTTGTGGTGGTATATTCGAATGAAATCCTCATCTTCAGTAGAACTTGGGAGGAGCACATGCAGCATATTCAGTAGGTTTTGAGCACTCTACGGCAACACAAGCTATATGCCAACTTGGAAAAATGCTCCTTTGGCATGAACAAGGTCCAATAATTAGGCTACATTGTTGATGAGCATGGGGTACATTGTTATCCAGCTAAGATCCAAGTCATTTGTGACTAGCCTGACTTGACCACACTAGTCGAGCTTCGGAGCTTCTTGGGACTTTCCAACTTCTATCGACGGTTCGTGTTAGGATTCTCCCATATTGTGTGGACCCTCAGCCAAGTGACCAAGGGTGGTGGAAAGGAAAAAATCACATGGGGGAAGGAACAACAACGATAATTTGATGATCTTAAGCATCGCTTGTGCTCAGCTCCAGTACTCTCCTTACCCAATCTGCAACAATCATTTGATATTGAGATTGATGCATCTGACTATGTTGTATGTGCAGTTCTCACTCAACACGGTCATTCAGTAGCATACCATAGTGAGACACTCTCAGATACTGTCTGGAAATAACCCACCTATGACAAGGAAATGTATTCCATTGTACAAGCATGTCGTCAATGGAAAAATTACATTCTGGGAAAGGATACAATCATCCACACTAATCACAAGCCTTTGTAGTTCATACAGACACAAGGGAAGTTGCAGAACCATCGCCATCAGAAGTGGTCCACCTACCTACATCGGTTCCGTCTCAACATCAAGTATAATACAAGGAGTACAAATTGTGTCATTGACTGCCTTAGTCGACCTCTCATGGATACGCTCACACCATGCTCCATTCTTGTGGGAATGAGGCATCTGAGTGGCCCCAACTTTATCAGCAATACCCGGACTTCACCACCACCTATCATCTCTTGGGTACAGGTGCAAATGTCATCGATTTTCACATTCAGGATGGATTGTTATGCCATCTGGGCCATATCTATGTTCCTGCAAGCAAGCATGCAAAGTTGATTTGGGAGGCTCACTACAGTCAGATGGCATGACATTTTGGCATGGAGAAAACTGTGGTCGTTCTACAAAAACATTTTTATTGGCAAAAACTTCGATAGGACGTCAGCAAGTATATCAGATCTTGCACTGCCTATGATCCGGATTTTATGAACAGAATGAAATGAATACAGATTATTATTAAAATATGCTTAACACAGAATAACAGATATATAGTAAAATTGGTTTCTATTCAATAAGGAAATAAGCTAAAATTGTAAAATGTAGCGGAAAACAAGCTTGCTAGAATGGTGGCGGATTATCTCTGAGAAGAGATGTGATGGATGCGCTCATTCGCAAGAACAAGATTACAATGAGGCTTTGAAGGATTTTTTTCAAAAAATAGGAATGTCAAAAACCCTAGACATCCAAAAACCTAACCCTAGGAGATGAAGCGCCAAAATCCATGTGGGCCCCGTTTGGGTAAGTTAGTACATCAACTTCCTGGGGTCGTAACTTTTGCATACAATCTTCATTTTAGGCGCACGATAGCTTGTTGGAAAGTTTTATCCAAGGACTACACATGTTTTCGTCAGACTCTAAATCCGTCTATAGTATAACTTTTTTGATCCCTAAAAACGTTGTTTAGGGCCTCAAAATGACCCCAGAAGTCAGGGACCCGAAAACTAGGAAAAAATTGCCAAACTCGAAAACTGAAAAATTGAGCCAGTTGGAATACGTGGGAGGCCACCGACATCCATATGGATAAATCCTCCCCCCTTAGGAATCAATGGTCTCCATTATGTTGAGTGCCCTCATTAGATGAGGAAATTTATGTTGAATTTGGCCCCGGGTGAGCCATTTTCCTTAGTGCAGGAGCTTCCCTGCTTTGACAACTCGATAAAGATGGATCCTTTGCTTGATAGTGCCCTTGACCTGTTTTCCATAATCTGATCATTGGATGCATGTTATATGCAATCAGGGTTGAGCTCTTTTGGTGTCATTTTTTTTGCTACCTCTGAGGTGTCCAATAACGGTGGGAAATAAGGTCAAAGGAGATCCACATTGAACACTGGGTGCAGGCCAAGGAAAGGAGGAATGTTGAGCTCAAAATACTTATCACCCACAGCCTTGGTGATGGTGTATAGCCCATAACAGAGTGGGTGAATCTTCCGATGGGGTCATGTAAGGTGTTCTTTCTGCAATTGCAACCAAACTTTGTCGCCCACCTGAAAAATTATGTGGCACCTGGTGTTGATCATGGCGCTACTTGTACTTGTCATTGGACTTATGTAGGATATCATGAACCTGTTGGAGGATGTGTTGGATCCACTCAATGAACTAGGTGGCTTTGTGAGCTTCAGTTGGAGCAGGAGATGAGTCGGTGAGGTGGCCATGAGGGGTAGTGCAACATCTATGGGACCCAATGGTTGGAATCCCAACCCCACCTAAAACGGGTTGTGGTCAGTTGAGCTATGCAGGGCTCAGTTGTAGCTATGTTGGACATAGGGAAGACTATCATCCCATGTGAGAGGGTTCTTGGAATTATACATGCATAGTATATGCACGATCATTCTATTTATGACCTCAGTTTGGCCATCTGTCTAGGGGTGGAAGGTCATGGATTTGGTGAGCTTGGTGTCCAGTACTGACCAGAGGCTCGCCCAAAATGTGTTGAGAAATCAACTGTCCCAATCTAAGACAATGGTTTGTGGGATTCCAAAATGTACCTAGACTCATTCAAAAAAGAGCTTGGCAATGGCCTCTGATGTGATGCTCTTCTTATAGGCGACCAGAATCGTCATCTTAGAAAAGCAATCAACAACCACAAAAACACAGTCATTTCCTTGCTTGGTGGATGGGAGGCTCGACATGTAGTCCATTGAGATGGATTCCCATGGCCTATCAGGAGTAGGCAGAGGGGTGTACAGGCTCTGTTTCTTAGTGTTCGGTTTGTAAATAACACAGCCAGTGCAGGATCTGATATACTTGTTGACCTCTTGTCGAAGTTTCGTCTAGTAGAAATGTTTATGCAACATTTCCACTGTCTTTTGATGTTGAAGTGTCCTGCCACCCAATTGTAGTGGACTTCCCATATCATCTTCACTCGCTCACTTGATGGAATGCAGATATGGCCCAGACGGCACAACAGCCCATCCTGAAGATGTAAATTAGCAACAACTTCGTTTGCACCCAACATTTGGTAGGTGGTGGCGAAGTCTGGGTCTATCTCATAGAATTGGGGCCATCCAGAGGTCTCATGGCTGCAAGAGTCTAGCACCATGTTGAGTGTCGCAATTAGCGGTCTCTTGAGGCAATCAGCGACGTAGTTTGTGCTTCCTATTTTATACTTGATGTTGAGGTGGAATTGTTGCAAGTATGTGGACCGCTTCTAATGGCAGTCATTTCGCAATTTTCCTTGTGTCTGCATGAACTGCAATGGATTATGATCAGTGTGGATGATTGTGTCCTTCCTAAGAATGTAATGTCTCCACTAGCAGCAGGCTTTTACAATGGAGTACATTTATTTGTCATAAGTAGGTTACTTATGGACAGCATATGATAGTGTCTCACTATGATAGGCCATGGGATGGTCGTGCTGAGTGAGAACGGTGCCCACACTATAGTCGGAAGCATGTGTCTTGATCTCAAAGGGTTGTTGTAGGTCCAATAGTGAAAGGATTAGGGTTGAGCACAATCGTTGCTTCAAATCATCGAACGCTTATTGTTGGGACTGGCCCCACACAAATTTCGCCTTACCACCACCCCTGGTTACTTGGATGAGGGCCCATGCAATATGGGATAATCCCAACACGAAACTACGGTAGAAATTGGCAAGGCCCAAGAATCTTCGAAGCTCAGTGAGTGTGGTTAGGGTTGGCCAGTCACATATGACTTGGATCTTGGTTGGATCCACATGTATGCCATGTTGATCAATGATGTAGCCCAGGTAATGGACCATATCCATGCTGAAGGAGTATTTTTCCAAGTTGGTGTATAGCTTGTGTTGTCGTAGGGTGTGAAAAACCTATTGAATATGCTACAAGTGTTCTACCCAAGTTTTTTGTAAATGATAATTTCATCTAGATACACCACTAGAAAAGTATTGATGAATGGTCACAGGATATCGTCCATCATCCTCATGAAAGTGACTGGAGCATTTGTCAAACCAAAGAGCATGACCTTCCTTTGACTTGAAGGCGGTCTTCCATACATTTGTCTGTTCTACTGGGACCTGGTGATAGCCAAACTTCAGATCATTCTTACGGAAGTATTTGGCCCCCATGAGCTAAACAAGGAGGTCGTCGATTCGGGGAATCGAGTACCAGTTTTTTCCTGTGATTTTATTCAAGTCCCGATAATTAATGAAAAGTCGCCAAGTTCTATCTTTCTTTTGTACCAACACGATTGGGCTCCCGCAACATGATGAGTTGGGATGGATGTACACCTTGTGGATCAGTTCTTGGATATGTCGCTTGATCTCATCATTCTCTAATAGAGCGTGGTGGTAGACTGGCCCATTGGGCAGCGATGTGTCGGGGGTCAGATCGATGGGGTGTTTGACCTGACAGTGAAGAGGTACCCCAGTAGGTGAGGAGAAGATATCTGAGTATTCTTCCACAACCTTATCCACTTGCTTCTGCTATGTGGAGAGGTCATTCGCGGAGACCCTGGATGTGGCTGCAATATTTTTCTCATTTTGAGAGTGAATCACGAAGAAGACAAACTTCCCCATCTGAGAGATGACCTTCATGCATTGCTTGGAAGAGATCAAGGAAATAGCACTAGGTGGGACTGCCTCAGGTATCCTGTACATTTTTTTGTTCAAAGTAATAATAACATTGCGAGGCCTAGACTCATATACAACATGGTGTTTCCATAAATATGGTTGGCCCAAAATAACATTACAAAATTCGAGAGGGGAAACATCACACAAGACCTCGTCTTTGAAGGGCTTGATGTCGTATGACAGGCGGCATTGTTGGCTAATGCGGAGGTCGCTTCCTTAGCGGAGCCATCCAATGGTGTAGGGTCGTGGGTGTGGCATTTTTGATAGGGAGAGTCACTTGACAACCTTTGCTAAGATGAGATTCTTCTGGCTACCACTATCAATGATAAAGTTCAGTGGGGTACCCTTCACCCACATTTGTGAATGAAAAATGCGCTTACCTTCCTCTATCTTGTCTGGTTCACCAGGTTGGAGCTTGGTGGTAGCAACGGTAGCACTAGATTCTACGTCAATGATCTGTCTCCCCCTTTCTAGTTCTGACTCAGGTTCGGAACCCGCATCTGATTCAGAGGCTTTCATCTCAGCCACCAACAACTTCTTTGAGCGACAATCAGAAGTGTTATGCCAGGGGCTCTTATCGAAGTCGCAACACTTCCTAGTATATTTCTTTGTCTTTTCGGTGTCCTTATTTTCTTGTGGCTTGGACCAGTTGTCCTGAGGTGGTCCATCTTTTCTCTATTCTTTGTTCTGTAGGTTAGGATCATTATTTCCTATCTTTTGTTGTGAGGGGTTCCCAGGCCCAAAGTTTTGCATCTTTTGTTTGAGATTCTTCTTGATTTTTACGGCATATCAGTAGGTCGTGCCCAAGGATGAGATGTCCAGAAAATCCATTTCAACTTGGATGTATCTATGCAGACCACCACAATACTTGAGCACCAAATGTCACTCAGAATCTTTGATACCCAGCTTGGTGCACAAGGTATGGAAGATATTCATGAACTCGAGCACTGCTTGGTCTCTTTCCTACCTCAATGTGGTCCATTTTGTGTACAAGTCATCATAACTTCCAACAAGGTAGTATTGTTCTTTAATAGCATCCCTGAAGGACACCCAGGAGACCGTGACTGTAAATAATGAGGGTTCTTTTGTTTCCTTCTGCTCACGGAAAGTTTCACACCAATATTTGAAATGGGGAACGGCTATGAGGAGCGCAAAAGTAATATTTTCTCTATTCGAGAACTTATGGACAGAGAAATACCCTTCTAGCAGATTCAACCATTTGTCTACAACATCAGTGTCTATATGACCTTCAAATATAGGAATATCGAAGTTGATTTGTACCTTGAAGGGGGTGGCACCTCTGTTTGAGGAAGATGTTTCCCCTATTGGTAGCCACTGAAGGATTTTCGCAACTATCCATCATCTCGTTTCTCTGTTGCATGAGGGATTCCTCGAGCAACATTTTGAAGGGTTCTTCGGTCCCGTCGTCTTTCTTTTCTCCCATCATGAGAGGTCTCTTGGGCATGCGAGAGCTTTTTTCCTCAAGAGAAACAAGCTCGAGATCCAATTCTTTGTACCTTGACCTCATTGGGGACATGCATTAAGAATGACAAGGAGAAGACCGCTCTGATACCAATGATCTATATTTTATAAGCAGAATGAAATGAATACATATTATTATCAAAATATGCTTAACACAGAATAATAGATATACAGTAAAATTGGTTTCTATTCAATAAGAAAATAAGTTGAAACTGTAAAATGCAGCGGAAAACAAGCTTGCTACAATTGTGTCGGCTTATCTCTGAGAAGAGATGTGGCAGTTGCGCTCATTCGCAAGAATAATATTACAATGAGGCTCTGAAGGCCTTTTTACAATAAACATGAATGTCAAAAACACTAGACATCTAAAAACCTAACCCTAGGAGATGAAGCGCCAAAAGTCATGTGGGCCCCGTTTGGGTAAGTTAGTACATCAACTTCCCGGGGTCGTAACTTTTGCATACGATCCTCCTTTTAGGCACACGATAGCCCGTTGGAAAGGTATGTCCAAGGAATACACATGTTGTTTTCGGGATTTGACATTGTCTACAGTTTAACTATGGAGAGCCCTAAAAATGTTGTTTAGGGCCTCAAAACGGCCCGGGAAGTAAGAGACCCGAAAACTAGGAAAAAACTACCAAACTGGAAAACTACCAAAATGAGTCAGTTGGAATAGGTGCGAGGCCACCAAAATCCATATGGATCATCCTGTGTCATTTCCAATCCAACCATCAAGAATCAAGGCTTATACACCCCTCTTCATACTACCGAGAGGCCTTGGGAATCCATCTCGATGGATTACATGTATGGCCTTCCATCCACCAAGAAAGGAAATTATTGTGTATTTGTGGTTGTTGATCAGTTTTTGAAGATGACCATTCTCACATCCTGCGAGAAGAGAATCACAGCAGCATATACTTCCAATCTCTTCTTCGAACGAGTGTGGGTCCATTTTGGGATACCACATACCATCATCTTCGATCGGGATAGCAAGTTCCTCAGCACATTGATGTTTCACTACCTCTTGCAACCACACAAGAAGAATATTTCCATGTTCATTCTGAGACCTACAAATCCACCAGGTTCATTGAGCGGATTCAGCACATCCACCAACAGGTCCATGAGATTTTTCAGAAATCCAATGCTAAGTACAAGAAGCACCATTATGAACATCGAGTACCGCACCAATTTTAGGTGAAAGAGAAGTTCTAGTTGCATTTGCAAAAAGAACACCTTACAGGGCCCCATCAGAATCTCCACCCACTTCACTATGGACCTTGCACTATCACCAAGTATGTGGGTAGCAATTCTTTTGAGCTCAACACTCCACCCTTCCTTGGTTTTCACCCAGTGTTCAATGTGGACCTCCTTCAGCCATATTTTCCACCATTATTGGACACCTCATATATCATAGAATAGCTTACACCAACAAAGATCAACCCTAACTACATGGAATAGGCA
Source organism: Picea mariana (assembly GCA_032191745.1). Lineage (NCBI taxonomy): Eukaryota > Viridiplantae > Streptophyta > Pinopsida > Pinales > Pinaceae > Picea > Picea mariana. Next base: position 87,341 of record JASDQU010375230.1, read on the forward strand.
TCCACTGATTAGATAGTGGACACAAAGGTCAAGGGCACTCACCAATAGAGGATCCATCTTTATTGGGTTGTCAAGGCAAGGCATCTCCTACACCAAGGAAAGTGGCTCACCTGGTGCCAAATTCAATAGAAGTTTCCTCACATGATGGGGGAACTCAATGAAATGGAGACCATTGCTTCCTAATGGGGGAGGACTGATCTAGATATTGGTGGCCACCCACCTATTCCAACTGGCTCCTCTTGACAGTTTTTAATTTAGAACATTCTTTTGTTCTTCTTTGTAATTGTGGGTTCTACACTTTCTGGAATGTCTGAAGCCCTACACATCTTCCAAGTGGACACTGGTGGTCGCCCACCTAATCCAACTGGCTTATTTTGGAATTTTTTATGTCAACACATCTTTTTGTACTTCCAGGGCCGTTTTGGGGCCCTAAATAGTGTTTTTTTGGCTTGCCATAGTCAAACTATGAACGGAGTCAAACTTTGATGGCATAATGTGTATTTATCTAAAAGATCTTTCCAATGGGATATCACGCACCTAAAACAGAGGTTGTATGCAAAAGCTACAACCCCTGGGAAGTTGAGGTGCCAACTTACCCATCGAGGCCCACATAACTTTTGGTGTTTCATCTCCTAGGGTTAGGTTTTTGGATGTCTAGGGTTTTGGAATTCATGAGTAATGTTAAAAAGGCCTCTGGAGCCTCATTGTAATCATTCTGCTCAGACGGATGTGTGTAGCATCCATGTCTCTTCTCAGAGATAGCTACCACCTTTCGAGCAAGTTGTTTCCAATTTTGTAGTTTTACAGTTTCAGCCTATTTTTATTTATTCAATAGAAGTTATTGTTCATTGGATATGTGTTGTTGTTGTTCGTATCTTTGTGTTATTGTATTTAGTCTGTTATTCATTTTGTTCTGCTCATAAATCTAGATCATTTTTCCCTTTTGCTTCTATGTCACTACATCAATACAATGTCTTACCATTCTCTTTCAATTCTCTTGAAAAGGAAAAAGATGAGAAGTGGGTGAAAAATATGAGAAATTGAAAAGAGGGAAGTTCATATCATGCAATTTCTTAGCTTGTTTTAGAGGTCAAGCATTGTTGAAAAGAAATAGATTGTATAATCCATCTACGTGAACATGAACTGGCTTCTTGGTGTTCAACAGATCTAGATAGGGGTGGAGATTGAATACATTCCTTGAGGGTGTTGAAGGTTCCCATTCATCATAGTCGAATACTTATTTTTCTTCCAATGATGATTCATAGTGGGAAGGGATTCATCCCTATGACTTGTAATATGTAGAAGGAGCCATGGCTCCATCAAAAAATAATATAGAGGACAATATGTGGTGTAATTGTACTGCGAGGACAAGTCAACATGTGATTTTTTTGGATATCACTCATTTTGAATCTGAAGGATATCATTATTACTTGAATGTTGCATAATTTATGGGCAAAGATAATAAGATCGGTAAGAAGTAAAGGTAAGACTCCAAGATCAACACTCACTACAAAGAGTATGAATGTGGATAATTCTTGTGCAATCCCATGTGGTATATTTCCCTTCCATTACAAAAGGAAAATGTGCTAAGATGCATGATTGTCATGAAGAATGAAAAAGAAATTAGGTCATTGCTCAAAATAAGTACTTTTATAAAGCTTGAGGTTTGTTTTTTAAATAAGTACATGTATTAGATGCTTTGTTCTATTCATGGTATGAACAATTTGTTCAATGATATTAGAAATATTGTACTCTCTTGCATATTTTATTTCCCATGATTGTAAAATTGAGATACTCCTATGCAACAATTGACAAGATAAATCTATATGATGATTGCATCTAATGGTAGAGCTCCTAAAACTACCTAAAACACAAGCTTTTTTTAGAGATTACTTGAGGTGCATGAAACATGGAATGCTCTACCTCCTAGAGTCAAACTTAGCTTTTCTCTTGTTATCTTCATTATAAGAAAGCATACATGTGTTTTAGTTTCAGTTTGTGTGCTCCAATGCAAATACATGGAAGATTTCCAATTTGGAGAATATTTGTTTGAATTTAGAGTCATGAAGTTTGTAAAACAACCAGATAAAAATGAAATACTTGTCATATACAATAGTGTATATTGTGATTATAAATATTTTATTACCTCGCCCATCATCAATTTGCTTTTGAAATAACAACAAAATTTAAGTATAAAATATTATCTCCTTCTACCTCCTATATGATTCCTAATTCCTAACACACTTTGTCTATCTCTAATGTTATTTCATTTCTTGGAGCGCATTTGTCACTTATAATTGACGACAATTTAGTTTCTTTGGGTGCATATCTTCAACATCGAAGGGTATAGTACCTTGGGGTTTAATATCTTGTGAATACATTAAATACAAAGAAATGAATTTTACCACATGAAACTCTATAGAGTGAGATTACAAATTCTTAGGGGTTTAACTTTTACTTTACCCTTATGGGAGTGTTTGATTCAAGTGCACAAAGAATATCCGGTAGGTTCTTTTTATGAGGAGGAGGAGGAAATATTGGTGATAGTGGATTCCTCCTCCTCCTTTTGCTACTATATAAACTCCAAAACCTTCTCGAGTAATCGATAATCGATTCATACTCAAATTAAAATCCAACACATTCATTTTCATAGTTGCTACATTTCCACCCTTCTCTTCATGTGAATAATTACACTAGTAATGAGTGTTAGTGTTAGTGCATTCCATGATATAAGATAATTGATGCTGACAAGAGAGAAACTCATCTCTAAGCATTTATGCATCACCACCACAAAGGGAATATCTACCACCCCAAGAAAGGTGGTCATTTTCTCCATCAAAAGGTAGTAAGCATGAATAAAATAATGATCAATTTAAATCTAGGTTTGATATGCATTGATTGGAGAATTGGGTATATGTTTGAGTGGGTGTCTATCTAAGTTCATATTTAGATGGTTCGAATATGAAAATCACATCATAGTTAGTGTCTCCTCTAATTTCCTTGTTTGTGTGTTTTTTATTAATTGCACCTTCAATTATGTCTTACAAGGTCACTTTTAGCATCGATGTTAATGTCATCATTGGCATTGGAAATGATGTTAATGTTGGTGTTCTTTTTGGTAAGGATAAATACTTTTTTTTAATCCATGGGAAGCTATAAACACTAGTTATATGTTATCATGGCCCCACTTAAATGTGGTGAGCTATCGATTTCGAGTCACACACATATTATTCTTTCTAAAGTTTGAACTTGAACCATTTGCTTTATAATGCCTTATCTCAACCACTAGACTACAACCTTACAAAGGGCGTTGGCATTGATGTTATTAGTGGTGTTTTTTTTAATATATATTTGTGTCATCAATGGAGACATCTCTTTTGCATCATCTTAAAGTCATTTTTCATATTTTATGAAATTTAGCATCGAAGGCCACATTGTTATGAGTATCTAATTTACTGTCAAATTTGAGGTAACTATATGCTTTATTTATTTTTTCACCTTATAATGAGATACTTTAAATTATTTACTTTATTTTGAAAGCATTTTTAAATATATTTTTAATGATGATGATTATTGTTGGATGAGACCAACTTTTGTTTATTATACCTCAAGAAAAATAATGATTAATTGATTTTTTTACCATTTTGTTTTTATGATTGATATGATTGCAAAAATATTTTTTTGAGTGTTTTTTGTTTTTTCATGAGTTAAGAAATTATGAAGATCATCAGTATTACAAATATTGTTGAATTGATCTCTAAACATGGGAGTGCATTCTAAGAGAATGTGTTTTTCATCTTCTACTTTCCTAGTATCACAAATATTACAAATTATCATGTGTAGTTTTAGGTGTTGTCCAATGTCTTGTTTCACTATGAAGTTCAGGAGAGTTTGCTCTTATTTTAGCAATACTAATTTTTTTCTTTAATCTAGCCATATCATTTATTATCTTCTAACTTCGGTTAATGATCTTTTTATTGTACGGTATCTTTCTCTTATTCTCTATCTCTTCAAGGCACCATGATATCTCTTTAAATATAGGGTTTTTGTTTGTCTTTTTGTTGCCAAGGAAAACCCCACAAGGAAACCCAAGTGATGCTTTCCCACATTTTTGGGTTGCATCCCTAGCAAACTCTTTGGCGTAGACTAGTGTGCCTAACACGAGGGATTTGAGGCACCTACTAGCATGGAACTAGAAAAATGCCCAAAAATATTGGTGGCAACGGGTTGACTTAACCCCTTGGGATTATTTTTAAATTTAGTTGTGATAGTGCTTTTTATATTATATGTATTTTGAAGAGTGGCCTTCTCTTGAAACCTACAGTGGTTTGGCCACAAAACACCATCTTTATGCCATTTTCTCTTAAGCTTAAAGTGACTTTGACTAGAATTTAAAGAAATTATATTAAGCCTTTTATCCTTGATGTTAATTATCTCATTATTGTACCTTATCATAAGCTTACTTTTAATGAGTAAAATATCGATCTCCGAGAGGAGAATGAAATGGGAAGTATTTATCTTAATTAGTTTAAGTTTACAAATTATAAAGCGATTTTGGATTTGCTTGATTTTCCTCCAAGTTTCTTTAGAAATGTTGCAACCTTAAACTTCAACAATAAAGGATAATTGGAATAAAAAGGTGATGCAGTACCTAGGGGTCTTGCAATCAAAGTCACATAGAAAAAGCACTCGCAACAAACCACAAAACTATAAATGCATTAATTCAAATACACATTTCACACACATAGTTTGTTATCACAAAAACATTTAGCAACAGTCTCTACAAACTTTATTGATTCAATGGCCAATGTTCTCATGTTGTGTTACACTCATAGAGCCTATGCATAGGTCTATGGAACCCATAGTAACCAACTACAAAAACCCAAATCAATAGAGCGCCAAAGGCCCTTTGTTAATTTACCAACTTCATATTTATGATTATGCTCATTTGTTTTTAGGGCCTTCCAACTACTTGATCATTCAAATTCAATGTTTCATATTCCAAAGGTCTCCAAAAATTCTCTAAGGATGTCAAATTTGCATTAATTTCTCAAAAATTCAAGTCTGTTGTTAAAAACATCATACAAATCTATGTGAGAGGGCTTAGAAAAATTCAAACAAGTGTCCTTTTAAGAAAGTGAGACTTGATTTCTATATATTTTTTCATTGCTGACAAAAATCATATCTCGAAATTTTCAAATTCAGCTCCATTTTCCCACATCGAAGCTCCCAAGTTAGCAAATTTTGCACTCTTCACTAAAATTGACCAAAACTACCCTGTTTCACTAAAATTCACACCCAAGGTTCATTTCTTGTTCAAATTTAGTGATTCAAATTGAATATTTTGCATTCTACGATTCCTCACCATTATTTTTTGTCATATTTCTAATTTCAGCCTTAGAAGTTGCTATTGTGCAAAAATAATCAAATTATTCCCTCTTTTTATAAAAAGTCCAAAAATTCTATGAGGCCTTACCAAAATGCACACCAAATTTCCATCATGCATGATATAATGAAATTTCTAATGTCCATTGGATGTAGCTTGGGTGGTTGGGAGGAATGGTTGTTACCCTCTCCACCCAGGTTCAATTCCTTGTAAGTGACATGTGATGCCCTTAAATGGGTCTATATGATGCACTTGTTGTTGAAGCCCCGATATTCTAAAA
>JASDQU010375230.1:97211-113709 GCA_032191745.1 Picea mariana
TTGAGGTTGGAAGGGTGAGGGAACTATACCCTCATCTTCACATAGACTGAGATAGTCTTTTGGAGGTCCAAAAGCTTCCCAATGGGGAGGTGTGATCAGGGGATCAAAATTTGCTCAAATTTCAAAGTGCTCGGAATGCGACGAAAATAGTGCCATTACGTCCGTCTCGTCTTCATGATTTCAGCGGTATATTTACTTTCACAAACGGAGTCCGTATGGAGGAGATATCGCGATCTGTCTGCCAAGCCAAACAGGCAAAAATTTGGGATTCTGACTGTACCTGTCCGTACAGTCTGTACGACCACGTGGAGGGCCGTACCATCATGATGATGTGGCAGTGAGTGACGTGGTGAATTTTCATTGGACGGTTGTCGGCGAATGTAGGGTTGACACATGTCTGGTTTGAGGCGAATAATAAGGAGACACGTGGCCCAATCCTTGGGCGCCACGTGTCCCCCTCATAGTTTGGTTATATGTAAAAGTTTATGGGAGTCCGCGGGGTTTGACCCCCAGACCTCCCCCATTTTAAAGCCTTGACACATATCCGCTAGCCAATATTCCCGCCAATGTTCCTTGTTGGCTATGTTGTAAAACATTTATTTAAAGTCAATGTTTGTTTGAAAAGGAAAGGGGGGTCGGGCCGGGGCTAAGCCCCGACTCGTGGACACATTATATTCCATACGACCATATGTATTGGCTCAAGTATTTTGGCGCGTGCGTTCCATTTATATTTATATTGCATTGCAATGTATTTGTTATGTATATATTAAATGTGCGCGGGGTTTGTAAAACTTTAACCTTTGGATTAATGCGCGTATGTAATCCGTTTGACCGGTGGTTTAACCGCGCGGGTGGTTATACGGAAGTTACACAATGACTAACCACTTTTTCATCGAGTCCAAGGTCGGATGGGCCATATGACCGAATGCCGAGGCGGTTAGGGGATGGAGGTGCCTTAACCGTCCTACGGTTTGTACCGGTGCGTGGTTGCGTACGGGACTTGGTTTTTTCCGGTTTAAAGAGCGTGTGTGCTAGGTTTGAAGCACAAGGGTGCGAATTGTAGAACCAGAGACAACAAAGTTGGAGAAGGAGCTTCAAGGAGGCATATCTTTCTCATTTTTCGACCATTTCAGGTGCCGAAAGAACCCAGACAGGGGTTTTGGGACGTTGCGGAGCGATTGGAGCAGTCAGTTTGTCATTTTGAGCATTGTAAGGCATGTTTTTGAGCACTTTGAGCAATTTAATAATAATGATCCATTGGAAGCTGGACCAGGAGATGTAGCCCAAAGTGGGGTGAACTCCTTTATCAAGTTGCTGTGTTTATGTGCTGATGTTCAATGTTTTTATGCTGTTGTCTATGTGTATTTTACATAAGTAATCCTTTATTATGTGTTGCAAATTAATCCGGTTGCTTTAAAACACATAACATTTAACTTGCAATAATTATTCAAGTTTTTCAAGTCTTCTTCAATTTTAGATCATGGAGAATTGGGTATATGTTTGAGTGGGTGTCTATCTAAGTTCATATTTAGATGGTTCGAATATGAAAATCACATCATAGTTAGTGTCTCCTCTAATTTCCTTGTTTGTTTGTGTGTTTTTTATTAATTGCACCTTCAATTATGTCTTACAAGGTCACTTTTAGCATCGATGTTAATGTCATCATTGGCATTGGAAATGATGTTAATGTTGGTGTTCTTTTTGGTAAGGATAAATACTTTTTTTTTATCCATGGGAAGCTATAAACACTAGTTATATGTTACCATGGCCCCACTTAAATGTGGTGATCTATCGATTTCGAGTCACACACATATTATTCTTTCTAAAGTTTGAACTTGAACCATTTGCTTTATAATGCCTTATCTCAACCACTAGACTACAACCTTATAAAGGGCGTTGGCATTGATGTTATTAGTGGTGTTTTTTTTAATATATATTTGTGTCATCAATGGAGACATCTCTTTTGCATCATCTTAAAGTCATTTTTCATATTTTATGAAATTTAGCATCGAAGGCCACATTGTTATGAGTGTCTAATTTATTGTCAAATTTGAGGTAACTATATGCTTTATTTATTTTTTCAGCTTATAATGAGATACTTTAAATTATTTACTTTATTTTGAAAGCATTTTTAAATATATTTTTAATGATGATGATTATTGTTTGATGAAACCAACTTTTGTTTATCATACCTCAAGAAAAATAATGATTAATTGATTTCTTTACCATTTTGTTTCTATGATTGATATGATTGCAAAATATTTTCTGAGTGCTTTTTGGTTTTTCATGAGTTAAGAAATTATAAAGATCATCAGTGTTACAAATATTGTTGAATTGACCTCTAAACATGGGAGTGCATTCTAAGAGAATGTTTTTTTCATCTTCTACTTTCCTAGTATCACAAATATTACAAATTATCATGTGTAGTTTTAGGTGTTGTCCAATGTCTTGTTTCACTATGAAGCTCAAGAGAGTTTGCTCTTATTTTAGCAATACTAATTTTTTTCTTTAATCTAGCCATATCCTTTATTATCTTCTAACTTCGGTTAATGATATTTTTATTGTACGGTATCTTTCTCTTATTCTCTATCTCTTCAAGGCACCATGATTCTCTTTAAATATAGGGTTTTTGTTTGTCTTTTTGTTGCCAAGGAAAACCCCACAAGGAAACCCAAGTGATGCTTCCCCACATTTTTGGGTTGCATCCCTAGCAAACTCTTTGGCGTAGACTAGTGTGCCTAACATGAGGAATTTGAGGCACCTACTAGCATGGAACTAGAAAAATGCCCAGAAATATTGGTGGCAACGGGTTGACTTAACCCCTTGGGATTATTTTTAAATTTAGTTGTGATAGTGCTTTTTATATTATCTTTATTTTGAAGAGTGGCCTCCTCTTGAAACCTCCAGTGGTTTGGCCACAAAACAACATCTTTATGCCATTTTCTCTTAAGCTTAAAGTGACTTTGACTAGAATTCAAAGAAATTATATTAAGCCTTTTATCCTTGATGTTAATTATCTCATTATTGTACCTTATCATAAGCTTACTTTTAATGAGTAAAATATCGATCTCCGAGAGGAGAATGGAATGGGAAGTATTTATCTTAATTAGTTTAAGTTTACAAATTATAAAGCGATTTTGGATTTGCTTGATTTTCCTCCAAGTTTCTTTAGAAATGTTGCAACCTTAAACTTCAACAATAAAGGATAATTGGAATAAAAAGGTGATGCAGTACCTAGGGGTCTTGCAACCAAAGTCACATAGAAAAAGCACTCGCAACAAACCACAAAACTATAAATGCATTAATTCAAATACACATTTCACACACATAGTTTGTTATCACAAAAACATTACATCAAAAACATTTAGCAACAGTCTCTACAAACTTTATTGATTCAATGGCCAATGCTCTCATGTTGTGTTACACTCATAGAGCCTATGCATAGGTCTATGGAACCCATAGTAACCAACTACAAAAACCCAAATCAATAGAGCGCCAAAGGCCCTTTGTTCATTTACCAACTTCATATTTATGATTATGCTCATTTGTTTTTAGGGCCTTCCAACTACTTGGTCATTCAAATTCAATGTTTCATATTCCAAAGGTCTCCAAAAATTCTCTAAGGATGTCAAATTTGCATTAATTTCTCAAAAATTCAAGTCTGTTGTTAAAAACATCATACAAATCTATGTGAGAGGGCTTAGAAAAATGCACGAAAAAAATCAATCAAGTGTCCTTTTAAGAAAGTGAGACTTGATTTCTATATATTTTTTCATTGCTGACAAAAATTATATCTCGAAATTTTCAAATTCAGCTCCACTTTCCCACATCGAAGCTCCCAAGTTAGCAAATTTTGCACTCTTCACTAAAATTGACCAAAACTACCTTGTTTCACTAAAATTCACACCCAAGGTTCATTTCTTGTTCAAATTGAGTGATTCAAATTGAATATTGTGCAATCTACGATTCCTCGCCATTATTTGTTGTCATATTTCTAATTTCAGCCTTAGAAGTTGCTATTGTGAAAAAATAATCAAATTATTCCCTCTTTTTATAAAAAGTCCAAAAATTCTATGAGGCCTTACCAAAATGCACACCAAATTTTCATCATGCATGATATGATGAAATTTCTAATGTCCATTGGATGTAGCTTGGGTGGTTGGGAGGAATGGTTGTTACCCTCTCCACCCAGGTTCAATTCCTTGTAAGTGACATGTGATGCCCTTAAATGGGTCTATATGATGCTCTTGATGTTGAGCCCCCAATATTCTGAAAATGCTCTGCCTCCCTATGTTCTCTCGCATATTTCGGGGGGGGTGGTGGGTTTCCATGGACGTCACGAGTACTGATATTCGGTGTCATAAACCACATGTAAAAAAAATGAAATTTCCAATGTTGGTTTGCAATTTTCCATGTTGGTCACAAACCCCATGTCTCATATTTTCTTAATGCATATCCTAATGCACACGGCTAGCCTTCAAAATTCTAACATCCCCAGTTTAATCCCTACAAATTATAATGTAATTGTATAAATGTGATCCGAGCTGGTGAGTCGGTATGTTTGGGGAAAAGAGGCGATATTGAATAATGTGGTCGAGGGAAAAACTATGTATTATGTACATTGAAATGATTAATAAAAGTAGTAATATATGGCCCTGATATGAAAGGGATGAAAATTATGGGGGGATATGATTCCACAAGATATAGGGGTCCAAGGGGGGAATATTCATGGGTATTAATCCAACCCACACTCCTAAATTATGATCATTTTGTATAACTTTCTATTTGTTGTTGAGTGTTCTCAAAGCCAATCATTAAACTCATGTAAGAGGGTGGGTGTGAGGAGTCACTTCCCATAGTTATTGGGAGCATGGGGTTGAAGTACAATCATGTTTGGGAAGAGTGAGAGTCAATCAAGCAAGGGAGAAGAAGGGAAATTCATATGGAAACAAAAAGCAATTTTTGCATGTAGATTTTGGAAAACAAGAGGGGAGTTGAGTGCTAGGAAAAGCACCATCCATGTGTTGCTTGAAGGAATCCATTGTTTGGTTGTATTTTATGTTGGAAATGTGACTTGTGTACCTATAAAACAGGATGTAATCCTGTAGTGCATTTTACTTTTGAGTAAATGACTCAAGATCCTTGTGAAAGTTGTTGTGAGCACTCCTAGAGAAGTTGAGAATTCCTATAAGTCCCTAGCTAAGAGATTCTTGTCCAACCAAATGCATTAGAAGCCCTGATAAAAAAATGGTACAACTTGATGGACTAAGAGCAGTGAATGGGGTACATTCCTTGGGTTGTGCAAGTTATGGGGAAGAGATAGTTGGTGAATCGGAACTGTTGTTGGAGTTTGGAACCTAGGTTTGGAGTTCTTGTGTGTGGAGAGTGGATAGCCAAAAGGGTTGGATCTCCTTGTGGACGCATAGCCTCAACTCGGGAGTGGCTTGTTGTTGATAAAAAAATGAACAATAGAGCCTATGGCTAGGAGGTTCATCCTTCGTACACAAACAGTTGGTTAAATTTTATAAATAGATAAGTGTTCTATTGTTTTATTATGATTATTCCACTGCGTAAATGATTATTTGAATGTTGTGTATGTTTGTTGTGTGCTTGTTGGATTCATTCATGTTTTTACAAATGTTATTAGATTCATGGGTAAATAAACAGGTTTTTTTTTGTAATTTTTATGGTTTGTTGCCTCTTGGTTTTTTTTTATATGCATGGGGAATTTTTTCCCGATTCGTATTTAGTAGGATAAGTCATCTTCCCAATGACGGGACTCAGCTTGGAGGTTGGATATGTTACAAAAATTTCTCTTTGACATTGTTTTGACATTTCTAAAGAATTCACATTGTCATCATTAAAATGCACGTCGATCTGGATTATTCATTAAATTATCTACAAAACCTTTATCTTATTCCATGACTCCACTCTTACATTTTACTGTGCTTGAAAGAAAAGTTTCCCTTATTTCCACAATTCAGGAAAATGCACACATAAAGATTTTAAAATGCATGCCTAGGGAAAATTAGGCATGCCCAGGTCATGAAACTTGAATTGGAAGGACTTATATGTCTTCCACACCTACATATGAATTTAAATGCATGTGGGATACCTTTCTTAGCCATATATTCTCTTGCATCCCCTAGTTCAAAAATATTAAGCAACTTGTACAAAATATTGTTAATGAATTGATAATTTTTGGATATTTGATCTTCTTCTTCTTTTTATTTATTTCTTCTTCTCCATGCTCCGCTCCACTCACCATTATACACTCTCCATTCATCATTCTTATTCTTCCTCTTTGTAATCCTCACTTTTTTGATCTATAACTATAAGTAATGCCTCACACCTACACTCCATCTTACCATCTTCTTTTCCTAGATTTTCTTCATCACCATCACCATTGGTTCTTCTATATCATGTTGCAATTTGTCCTCCCCTACCAATTGTTGCAATCTTTCCCAATGGGGATCGCTTCCTCAAAATCCTCTTGATCAATGGTTCTTATTGCTTCAAACTTCCCACTCAATAGTTCTTAATGCTTTCCTATCCTCCATTTTTGTGAACTATCACCACTATCTCAATGAACACCACTAATGCATGCTACTCAAGCATCTCCTCACTCTTCTTTGAGTTGAATGCAATCATCGTTTTCTACAGTAATCTTCAATGTTTTGTTGCATATGTTCTTTGGTATGCTTCTACACCTCTCCAAGCATACTATTAGTTTTAACCTTTCCTTCCTCTTCTTCACATTCTATTTCACCCGCATATCTTGCAATGTCATTTATCTTGCCACACCACCTCTTCTACAACACCATCTTCTATTGAAACATGTCTCCCTTGCAAATATGCTACTACAATACCACTCATATTTGCAGTGTTTCTACCTTCTACAACAACATCTTTGGTCTACACATACAATCTCTTAGGTAGATCGTTACTCACTATTATTTCTTGAGTTTGATGCAAACACTTATTCGCCTCACTCTTTTCCTTATAGCCTTATTTTGTAAATCATTTTTTTCACTATCATTACCATCACTCTTCATCACAACAACATAATCACTTTACTACCTACAATGTTCACATTGTATTTCTTTGATCACATACTCTACATCATTGGTTGTTGCACTCTTTTATTCAATGGAAACATCACATAAAACATTATGGGAACTGATTGCATCTCCTTTAGTTTTGCATCTCCTACAAATTCATATTCATCATTATTCTTGGGCATGATTTCTCCTTCATGCATTTGAAATATTTTCTCTTAACCTTTTTGGATGCACACTTCTTCCACATCATATTGGAGACTACCTTTCGTAGCTCTTCCTCTCAAACATGATGGTTCTTGAACTTTCCCATGCCTTTCTCACCTTCAACTCCAATTGCAACTTCATTTGGATCATCTTTAATCTCCATATCTATTGTATTATCACTTGCTTCTACAACATTATTGTTGGAATACTAAGAGGGGGGTGACTCAATATTACATGATCATTTTTCCCACAAATTTCCTTTTAATCAGAATTTGTTATTTACCAATTTTCAATAATGAACAGTTAAATCATACAATACACAATACACGGGGATTTACAGTGGAAACCCAACTGGGATAAAACCACAAAAAATTATTTATAAAATGTGTAAGCACCAACTTACAATAGGCACCAATCTACAATAATATTTGCAGGCACCAACCTGCATGGGAACACCATGTTGGAATGTAGTTCAATACTGAGAGGGGGGGTGAATCAGTATTGATAACTTTTAACAATTTAAACAATTATTTATTAAAATTTATTGATCAGCAAGAGACTTTAGTAAGTAACATCAATGAGTATAAAGTTTAAATTACAAATCAAAAAATTATATAAATATTGATTTAGAGCACCAACTCTAGGAGACAGCATTCACCTTGCTTTAGGGCACCAACCCTAGGAAGCACCAACTCCCTTTCTTTAGGGCACCAATCCTAAGAAGCACCAACTCCCTGATTTTAGGGCTCCAACCCTAGGAAGCACCAACTCCCTTGTTTTAGGGCACCAACCCTAGGAAGCACCAAATCCCTGTTTTTACACTTTAGTTACCAAAGGATACTAATCCTTCCTTGTTCCTCCCTTCCACCCTCACTTCATAAGTATCTTTGTCTTTCTTCCTTGGACTCTACACTTGCTTCTGATCTTCTGATGTAGACCACAGAGACACTTTTATTTCACCATACCTTTATGGTTATATAGTGTTACAATAGGTATTAAATTGAAGCATTGTGTCTTTTTAATAATGAACTATTGCACCTCTTCATTTAATTAACACAAATGGTAATTTTTTGTTAATTAATTGATTTTCATACACCAAATTAGACAATGAATTTCGTATGAATATTCTTGAGTGATGAAAATGAATTTTGAAATTCTACGACATGGGTTTTGTGTAGAACATGCCCAATTCGATGATTAGCACACAGTTTCCCCAGAAAATGTGCGAGGTGGACGATAAGGGTGGTTATTTGAAGAAAACTTGCTCAAATTTATTGTTGCGGCCACCTTCTAAACTTGTCAAATGAATCATCCACTTTAGCAGCATAGATTTGATCACAGATCCACATGATCGACATTTAAGACCGAGAGTTATGTCCTTGGTGCTTATCCTCTTAAAAACTTATTCTTCATGTGCTTACTCCATGTAAGACAACGTTGTGACCACATTATAAAAATGGAGCTTAATCTCCAAGTTCCTTACACGTTGGCTCTTCATCGCCCATATGATCACAACCTGTGAACGAAGATTGGAACCAAGTCCATCGGAATTCGGCCTTCAAGTTATTTTCCCTTTACAATCTTCCAACTCTCTCATAGTTTGACCTATTGAAGTGGTCATAAAGTAATGTTGATTTCTTATTGTTGGTTGACAGCTCCTCCTTACGTTATCCTTCCACTGGCTTAATCCAACGACTATGACTCAATCAAGTGTTGAGATGGACGGTCCTTATTTATTTTGGGACTTCAATACTCTGGGACTCTGGGATATTACAACTCTAAACTCCGTAAACTCCCCGGAAGTTATACCTTCGAAGTGTTTACGACATCCTTCCACTACTTGATCTAACGACTCGCATTACTCCAAAATTCTTCCCTGTATCTAATAGTTGATGGGATTTCGGGGCTTTGACACTCCGTGACTTCAGGAATTTATGGCTTACTTTGTCCTTCCACTACACTCAATCGAACAGTTAAGAATTCACCCAAAGTTCCTTCTTGATACAATGATTGGCGGGATTTTGGCACTTCGATAATTTGGGGCTTATCATGTCCTTCCACTATACTCATTCGAATGGTCGAGAATTTACCCGAAGTTTCTCCTTAATTTGAGGGGTGGAGGGATTTCATGACTTTGCAATTTCATTCCTCTGTCTTGTCTCCAATAATCACCGAAGTGGTGAATTTTTGGAGTCCTGAAGCTTTCTATCTCCTACTTGGATTTGATCAAAGGCTGGCAATTGATTAGTTCAATCTAACGACTCTAGTTATACCCGAAATTTAGATCTGATGGTTTTAATCTCTCCTAATCTGATGGTTTTAATCTCTCCTGATCTGACGGTTGGAGCTTATCTCTCTCAGCTTATGGCTCTACCTTGATCTAAAGGTTGATCTTTCTCTCGATATGGATCTAACGACTGTAATAATCCTGACTATGATGAGGATCTCTTCAGTGTTTACGAACAAAAACTTTCATTGGTTCTGTGCGAATTTCGATCCTGATAGAGATTCCTTTGTAGTGCTCCTCCCTTCTGCACTTTTTTAATTGTGTTATGTTTTTTGTAGTTGACATCAATGACAACCGATATTCCAACAATCTCCCTCTTTGGAATTGATGGAAACACAATAAGAACCCCTTATTTTAACCGGGTTTTATTGTTAATCCTCCCCCTTTGACAGCAATGACAAAAGGGATCTCTCTTCGCTCCCCCTGAGGTGATGCTCCCCTTTTCCATGTGCTCCTTTTTCAGATTTTGTAGTTTGTAATGAGGTATGGGAATTACGCCCAATTTATGTCTAAGATTTTCAAAGGTACTTCTTGGTAGAGGTTTTTTGAATATGTTTGCAATTTTCTCTTTAGTATCAATATATTCCACTTTAACTACCTTTTGAGAAACCTGATCTCTCATAAAATGGTATTTAATTGGGATATGCTTGGTTTTAGAATGCATAAAAGGATTCTTAGAAATATTTATGGCACTGGTGTTGTCACAGTTAATAGTGATTGGATGATCATATTTCACTCGTACATCTTCTAGGGTCTGTTTCATCCAAATTACTTGTGTGCAGCAAGATGCATCAACAAAGTACTATGATTCTATTGTAGATAGTGATATAGATGTTGTTTTTTACTTGACCATGATACCAGACATTGTCCTAGGTAGAATTCTCCTCCACTTGTACTTTTTTTTCATCCACACTACCAGCCCAATCTGCATCAGTATATGCAGTCAATGTAAAATATTATGTTTTTGGAAACCATAAACCAAACTCTAGGGTTCCTTTAAGATACATGAATATCCTTTTTACTGCCTTCATGTGAGTCTCTTTAGGTGCAGATTGAAATCTACCTACTACTCCTATGCCCTGCAAGATATCTAGTCTTGTTGTTGTTGCATCTAACAGGCTACCAACCATTGATATGTACATGATTGGTCTACTCGTGGTGAATCATCATCTAGGATTAGTTTGCATCATGTGACCATGGGAGCGCACATGGGTTTATTATATTCCATTTGGAATTTATTTAGCATTTATTTGATATATTTAGTTTGGGAAATGAATATTCATTTATCTGTTTGAGTGACTTGTAAACCTAGGAAAAAATGTAGTTCTCCTAGCATGGACATTTCAAACTCTTTATGTATTTTTGTAGAAAATGTTTTGCTTAGTATAGTAATATTACTTCCAATTATGATATAATCTACATATACCACCACAACAATCATATATTGATCCTCAATTTTGATATATAGGTTGTTTTCAGTAGTCCCTCTCTTATATCCTTGTTTTTGTAGATATTGGTCAAGTCTTGAGAACCATGCTCTAGGGGCTTGTTTAAGACCATACAGAGCCTTCTTTAGTTTGCACACATAGTCCTGATTTTCTGCTAATATGAATCTTTTTGGTTGCTCAATATATACTTCTTCTTCTAATGTTCCATTCAAGAATGTTGACTTGACATCCATTTGATTAATTTTGAATTTTCTGAAGCATGAAAATGTCATGAACATTATGATGGCCTCTAGTCTTGCTACTGGGGGAAAAGTCTCTTCAAAGTCAATACCTTCCACTTTGGCATATCCTTTGCATACTAATATGGATTTGTTCTTTATGATATGTCCATTTCCATTGAGTTTGTTTTTTAATATCCACTTGGTTCCTACCACATTCTTGTCTTTTGGTCTAGGGACAAGTTCCCATGTATGATTTTTCTCAATTTGATCAAGTTCCTCGTTCATTGCTTTTATCCAGTATTCACTCTTGGTGGCTTGTGTAAAAATTTTGGGTTCTATTACTGAAAGCATTGCCTATTCAGAATCAAATCTAAGTTTCCTGCTTGTTTCTACTCCTACTTCTTTATCCCCTATAATTTGATTTTTAGGATGATTATTTTGAACTCTTTTTTATGGTGCTTTTGGTAAGGGTGTTTCTTCCTCATCCTTCTATTCATCAGTTTGTGGTTCATTCTCTTGTATTTAATCAATATATTCTTCATCTTGTGATTCACCATCTTCTTCTTCATCACCAGTTCTTCTCCATTCATCAATTTTGTATTCATCTTGAGATTTATTTTTTCTCAATTTTAGATCATCTATTTTTACATTTGCACTTTCCACTATTTTGTGTAATATTAGATTATAGCACTTGTAAACCTTTTTGTTAGGTGAATATCCCAGAAATATACCTTCATCTGATCTAGAGTCAAATTTCCAAAGATTATCTTCATCCCTCTTGATGTAACACTTACTTCCAAAGACTCTGAAATGTTTCACAGATGTTGGTTTTCCAAACCATAATTCATAAGGTGTTTTCTCATGCTTAGCTCTCAGTTGTGCTCATTTAAGTATGTGGATTTTTGTATATATTGCATCTCTCCAAAATTTGTCTGGGATCTTGTCTTCATTCAACATAGTTCTTGCAACCTCTTGAAAAATTTTGGTTTTCCTCTCAACAACACCATTCTGTTGAGGGGTTCTTGGAGCTAAGAATTGTCTCTTGATTCCATGATCTTCACAAAACTTATTGAATTATTTAGAGGTAAATTCCCCTCCATTATTTGATCTTAAACATTTGATTTTGATATCTGTTTCATTCTCTACATAAGTCTTGAATGCTTTAAAATTTTCAAATGCTTCATATTTTTCTTTGAGAAAATATACCCAGGTCATCCTCATGTAGTCGTCAATGATCAACATGAAGTAGTGTTCCCATAGTATGCTTATAGTCCTAGAGGGCCCACAAAGATCAATGTGAACAATCTCCAAGGGTGTTGATTTAGATTTCTCTTTTTTCTTGAATCTGACTCTTGTTTGCTTCCCTAATTGACGGTGTTTGCAAACAGGACCTGAGGGCTTGATGATTTTTGGCATGTTTTTTATGACTCCCTTTTTACTAGCTTTGATCAAGTTATCAAAGCTCAAGTGCCCCATCCTTCTTTTCCATAGCCAACTTTCATCTACTTGACTCATATGGAATTCTTATTCTTCCTCGATATCTAAGATATACACATTGCTTGAGGTTCTTGGTGCAATAGAAACTAATTTTCTTGATCCTTCTTCTCTTATTTCACATTTTTGGGAGTAAAAAATGAGTATATGTCCCTGATCATAGGTTTGGCTTACACTGAGTAGATTAGGTTTTAAATTTTCTACTAGTAGCACGTTTTATGCTTTATTTTTCTTGTTTCCCAAATAACTTGTGCATTTTCCTTGTATTTTGGTAGATACATTATCTCCAAAAGTGACTTTACCTTTATCCTTCTTTGTTAGAGTGAGAAATTTGCTTTTATCTCCTATCGTATGTTTTGAGCATCCACTATAAATATACCACTGGCACTTTTTTTTCTTTGCATACATGGCCACTTTACATTCTGTTACTTTTTCTTATATATGCTTTTCTTTCCATATCTTCTTATACTTTTTGTTAGAGTTTCTTGTCTTCAACGATTGCATTGGTAATCGACATTCACTGGTTTTATGGCCATAGTTGTTGCACTTGGGGCATTCAATATTGTGCTCTTGTAGAGGAGAGAATGAATTATGATTTCTTTTCTCTACATCATTATTGTTGTTCTTATATCTTTGGACATTTCTTGGTTTTTAGTTTCTATAGGCTTTAAAATGTATTGCTTTGTGTCCAAAGTTGTTGCATGAATAGCAATAACCAAGGAAGATATGTTAATATATATTAGGAGGAGTCCTTATGATTACTGTATTTCCTTTTCCTTCTGACACCATCCCTCTGATCATTGTATTTCCTTTTCCAATTGGATGAGGTGCTTGCTTATTAAAAAGACTCTTCAATGGTGCCATATTCATCTTTTTATCTTCTCTTTTTAAAGGATTTATAAGAGAATCTGCATAGTTGATTGAATTTTTATCAGTTTTTTGTGCGGTAAAGGTTGAATTTTGATCATATCCCAATCCTGCTTTATCATTTTGTGATATTTGGTTGTTAAGCATATCATTCAAAATCTTTGAACTGTTCTCAAACTTTTACCAATGATTTCCTCTTTCTATTTCTCCTTTCAACTGACTAATTTCATCCTCTAGCTTCTTACAAATTTGTTGTTTTTCCTTGAAATGTTCATCCAATATTTATTTATTTATTTTTACTTATTCCAGCTGAGTTTTCAAGTCAATGATGATTTTCTCTGATTCTTTTATGGTTTTTGAAACTTCCTTCTCTCTTCTTTTTTGTGCTTGTTCAAATTCTAGCAGTTGTCCTCTTAACAACTTGTACTTCATTTTATACTTTATGAGTTCATCCAAGGAACTGATCACCTCTGCTTCAAGATCTACTTCTTATTCAACCTCAGAGTTCTTGATGCAAACCCCCACCACCTCCTGGGGCTCACGCGACCTCCCGGTCTAAGGATCTTTCACACTAAGGAGCTTAATTAGGTCTCGAACTCTTGTTGAGCCCTTGAAACTCTCTACCATAGGCCTTTATTCTTCTTCCTACATGCAAATTCAAGTTTGTGAGGGTCTTGTCACTTCAGCGGAGAATTCCACGTGACCTCGGGCCAAAACCATAGGCTAAACCTTTAAATGGCGGGAACTCCAGCACTTCAGAGATCTGGGCTTCGGGAGTTCCAACAAAAACACCCTATGATCCTCCTTAACATTGAATTTATGAACAACTGAACAATGATGGGGATCAATGGTTCACAATATGTGTCGAGATCCACAGCTTACAAATATTTCAAGACTCTGGGCTTCGAGAGTTTTACCCAATCCAACACACAATTACTTCAAATGCACGAACTTTGAATTAGCAAATTGGATGGTTGTCATCCGCCCCAAATCAATGATCATTGTTTACTCCGTGCTCCAGACTTTGGATATTTTCATGACTAAACTCTTCAAAACCTTTGAAGTGTCGAACTAGAGAAGGACTAGATCTACAGTCCATGCATCCCTCTCAATGGACGGCTGAGATCTACTACGACCTTCGGGAGTTATCGAACCTTAACACTTTAATCTTTCGTTCTCCCAGACTACCAGACTTTCGAATAACTGACAATCTTATGACACGTGGCATTGCCGCCAACAATCAGGATCTGCTCTAGGCTTTGGTTCTTCGGTAGTTCTACTCGCTCTTGCAACTTCACCTCCAATTTGTCGGAGTGGTTAAGTTTCGAACATGCTCAATATGTGGACACGTGTACTCATGACTGACGGCCCATATTTACTTCGGATCCCAGGACTTCGGGAAATTCATCTCCTCCACAGTACACACCCTAAAACTTTTGGAATTGTGAAGTTTGAAGGACTTTGAGGTTTAAACCCTATGCACCTTTCCCAAATCTGGAGGTTGTGAAAACCTCTGCTCCTTTCGAACGAATCTTGTTGAATCATCCTCCAAACAAAAGGAATTATTTTTTTTTAGATTTAAATCTCGCTACCCTTCCTGAGCTTTTTCAACTTCAAAGGAATTAGGTTTGGGCACACACCTTGCACTACTTCTCTTGAGCTTGAGACTTAGAAAATATCTCGCGCACTCCTTGCGCTTGCTCACCTTGAGAATTTTTCAACACTTCACTAAGTATCGGCCCTATGCACACCTTGCACGGGTCTTACCTTCGAGCTTTTATACTTAGTCTAGTATATGTGCACTCCTTGCATTCACTCTATGAAATTCACTCTATCTATCCTAATCTATTGAGTCTGAAAACGACTTTGCCTTCACATTCCTTGCATGGCCACTGTGCACTCCTTACACCAGGATTTCAGAAGAGAAACAATTGAAACTTATATAACATTATAGGTTCATTCATTCATCCATGAAATACACACACAGACATATAAACATGGAAAATAGATAACATTACATTACTCAATTAACTCAGAGATAAGAAAACTCTGACATTTGAAACAAATATCATATATTATATTCCTCCAACAAAACATTTACAATGTTTTCTTGTAGCTCTCATCTTTATTGAAAAGTCAAAAAGAAACATGTGTCTAATTTACTTATCCCTTAAATAAATTGGACAATAAATATTAATATATTATCTCATAATTACTTGAAATAATTAACTAAAATGGAAAATCAGTTAACTATAGGAAATTCGAGTTCAAACGTTGACTGGTAAGACATGGAGGTGACTTGANAGTTATGAGAGTTGTGAAGTAGTTTAACTCAGTTAAGTGAGTTAAGTTCATTTGTACTAGTTGTAACTAAACTTGCACTAGTGAGAGTTCAGTAAATTAATTATTAATTAATTCACAATCAGTGAACTCACATGCAACTGAATATTCACCACGTTTAACTACATGCATGTCAGATCCAGTGGAGACCTAGTTGAGATAACAGGTGAAAGGGACAGTTTGGCTATCAGTTGTGATTTGAGTGAAGTGCACTCACACAATCACACATGTAGTGGATATTCTCATGAGCATGTGCAAACTAGGAAATTCCAATTCATTGTGATAATTCTAATTGCAGGGATTGTGCAGAGGAGGCAAGTTGTCTGGAGACAAAATTGGCACATGTATTTGTTGAGTTTTGTATGACAGTGTGAGACGATTGTATTGTACTAAGATCTCTTGGATTAGAGTTTTGTATGAGATTTTTTCATGATCCATGATATACATAATATACGATAGTGGGGTTTTTAGCTTTATGCTTTCCCGGAAAAACTTATGTGTTATGTGTTCTTGATATTTCACTTTGTGATCGTGGTTTAATTTCTGCAAGAATATTAGTAGAAGCGATTTTGTATT
>JASDQU010375231.1:30808-43460 GCA_032191745.1 Picea mariana
ATTCCTGTAGACCCATGCTGAGCTGAGTTTGCGTCTGACAAGACGATACATGCACAGTCTGACAGAAGAAGGTGTAGACAAAAGGCTTTGAATGGAATGGCTAGATCACACTCCTAGTAGTTGTGGACTGATCTGAGTATAAATAGATGAGTTCAATTTTTTTTAAGGTCATCAACTGGTTGAGTCGAGCTCCCTAATGTGCAATTTTGATGCCAGAATTGTTCTCTGGTTATGTATCAAATTTGACACTTTTTCATTAATAGAGGTCAACTTCTTTCATGTCTTTGTTTAAAACTATGTTGAAACACTCGAGCATGGAGGATCTAGTCGAGGGTTATGGTTCTATTGTAATGTAGGTTTGATTACAGTAGTGTTGTGACCAATTTTAGTTGGTTGCTTTGTTACCTTATTTCCATTTATGATAAAAGGCTTAGGCATGGAGGATCCAATCGAGTTGTTGTAGTTGCATGATAATGTAGGTTTGATTATTGTGATGCTATGACATATTTCAGTGTCTAAAACTTGAGTTCAAGAGTGCAATTGAGCCTGCATTTTTCATCACCAAGCTTCTTGAAAGTCGAATTCTCATGGGAGACTTGTCCACCTCACTCACTAAGTCTTCCTCCTACTCACCCTTAAACTCAAATCACTGACTGAAGTTAATGAGGACCTTGCTTCCCTATGCATTGCTTGTCCAGTTTCTGTGTTAAAATCATTCTTGTACTAAGTTTCATCCATTTGAAATCCACTCATAAAACCAACATCCACCAACCATTTTGATGGGTACTAGGATTATCCTCTTGTAGTCTGAGGGTGACTCTCAGTGCTAACATTCATGGCACCATTGTCACGGAACGAATTGAAGAAATTTCCCTGGGATTGAATGACAAATAAATTCTAATTCTAAAGGTGCATCAGAAATTAGTAACTTGAAGATTGCAACTTGCACCTGGTGACTCCATTGTTTCAATTGTGGATCCCAAAGGAAGACACACGAGGTCTACTCCACATCTACCTCTAGAAAATACCTTAAGCTAACCTAGAGAAGATTTTCAAGAAATGAAATATTTATCAAGAATGATTTTAGCTATTGTTCCAAATTGAAAAGATCCCTAGGAAGAACGACATTGCAGAGATCTAGTTTTAGATGGTGAACTAAAGCTCGACACATTATTTTGACTGCTCATCTTTCACCATGGTGAATCCACTGGTTTGAAATGGAAAATATTTTATCTCAGAGGTATGCCTTCTGTGATTTTTCAAACATAGTTTTCTTCCCTAATCCATTGCCTAATAGTGATGAATGGGAAAGTATCCTTCCTAAATTTCGAGGAGAAGAGTGGGAGGAACCAGTTAAAAACTTACTAGATTTTCATTATTTCATTCATCAACTTGATAACGTACATGAGGATGTTCATATTAAGATTTTCAGGTATTCATTAGAGGGGATTTCTTGTGATTGGTGTATATCTCTCCCAGTTGCAAGCATCAACTCTTTGACAAGCTTTCATGCAGCTTCCAATTCCTTTTGTAAAGAGCAGTTTCCAGCTGAACAACTTTTTGATGGATGTTGTAATGATTTTTCTTTGCTCCATAAATATTCTTCTAGTCATGAAATCCCAATTTGTTATGAAGCATTTATTGTAGAATAAAACATTTACCATGAAAATCATGAGGTGTTGAATGATATTCATTATGATAGAAATAACACAGAAACATCTAACATCATATTAGATGTATATGTTGTTTTAAATATTCATGAATATCAACATATCTCTTTTGAATATTCTAATGACAAAGAACAAGTCTATTCTGTAGTAGATATTTCTCCTAGTTGTGAAGCTAATATAGATGATAAGCTAGTTAAAAGAACTAGGGAAGATATCTCTCTGTTTTTTCCCAGCTTTTCAGATTTGAAGGAAAATGTTTTTTGCTTCTCTTATGGAGAAAATGAAAAGAATATTCTTATACCTAAAGAAGATATTTTGGGCAGCCCTTCTTATGATTAAGAAGTTATTTCAAATCCTGACCAAAAACAACCCATTTTTGATGAATATCCCACCAAAGATGACGAAGAGCAAAGTTTTTTCTTGGCTTCTTCAGAACCTCGTAGCATGGTTCCTATATATGATGATTATGAATATGATCCTTGGGAGGGCCATGCAGGAGAAAAGGAAGAGCTAAATGTGCAATTTGTCTCCTGTCCAACACTTGTAAATGAGAAAATATCTCTTGGGATGAGCCAAACTACATCAATCATTTATCTACATGTACACTCTGAGAGCACCAAATAATAGATGAGAAATAATGAAGTAAAGGAGGTAATTTATTACCAGTTTAGCATGCCTTATTACAAATTTTATGACCCTGTGGAGTTATATATGGAGTTGAGTTTTCCAAAAGCATTGGAGCCTACAAAATTATCCATCTTATCATCACTTGGGGGTATTGTAAGTGTACCAAAACATGTTTTCATTCTATTGTCATACTTCCCTTACCTTTTGTGGATCATTTGCAGTGAAAATAACATTTATGTCACCAAACAGTTTAGGCGGCTATGGTGGAAGTTTGTTTTCACCTAGCACATTGTAAAAATCGATTAGTTTATAATTGTATATAAATAAAATCCATCTAGAGAATGCATGTTTATTTTATTTTTGTAAGAAGAGTAGTGTGCATGTCAGTCTATGGGCCTCAACAAGATGTATTTAGGCTTGACTCCATAGCACTACAACTAAGGCACTGGAACTACTTGTTCTTGGAAGCTCATAGGGAGCATGCCATCTGCTGTGGAGCCAAATGTTATCACATATACTTGTCAAGGGAATCAGGTCGTCCAAGTCCTTGGTCTACATAGGAAGCTTCCAAGTGCATCATTTAAAAACCAATCCATTTCAGGCTTGAAACACAAGCAAGTAGACAGGTTCATGTTTCAATGATGAAGATCCCGTATACAGTTTAGATTAGCAGCTCTCATGCATTCATAATTTAAAAGTTGTGCAAGGTTTAGCGACCAAGCAGAATCCCTGGAGTGGCCTTTGCCCAGAGTTACATATCAAGTTCCAGGTGTCCTTTTGCATCAAACAATCATGATTTACTTCAAGAGTTCAGAATTTGGGAGTTTTGACTTCTCCACTCCCAATTTCCTTCGAAGTGATTTTTCCCGAAATAACAGATCAAGCACCACACATCCTTCTCCATCGGGTGATCATGATTTTCTTCGAGAGTTCATGCTTCGGGAGTTTCAGATTCTCCACTCCCGATTTCCTCCAAAGTGATTTTTCCCGAAGTAACAGATCAAGCACCATGCATCCTTCTCCATCGAACAATCACAATTTACTGCGGGAGTTCGGGCTTCGGGAGTTCTAGTTTCTGCACTCCTATTTTTCTCTAAAGTGGTTTCTCCTGGAGTCCAGAGATCCCTGCCACGTGTCCTTCGTAGATCGACTATCATCATTCACTTCGGAGCTCCAAATCTAAATGTAGACCACCCCCGAGCTCTGAAGTGCCAAAGTATGTGGAATTCATCATTCCAAGCATGTGGTGCTCTCATCAGTCAGGACACCTATAATCCATCTAGCACCGACACGTGTCACCTCTCTTTCCATGTCATGTAAACATAGTGATTTTTGGTCACCATGATAGATCATCCTCCGGGAAGTGTTTTTTTTCAACGCCAAAATTAGCATCGTCTCCAAGCAGGGTTAGAATGATCCTAAAATTGGTAGGCGGATAAACTTTAGCAGGGGCAGTAAATTGGCAGGGCTTCCCAGATAGCAGAATGCGACTAGATCAATGACCATGTTTCATTGCGGGGATGCAACATGCTCGAGCGTTAAAATTCTTGAGTGGTCCCGCAATCAAAACCGTGGTATAGTAAAAGAGCTACGTGGCGGAAGGTGGTGAATTGCGGGCTAAAAAGTGACGTGGATCCAAAACGCCTTTGATGGCCCCACAATCATGTTCTTATATAGAATCTAATTGAAGAGAAGTTTGTGGCATCCCCCTAGGCGTTAAGCCTCATCCTGATCCCAATGAGGGATCAATTAATGAAAAATGAGTGGTGGTTGAAACCATTTCTCACTCCATAAATAGAAGGCATGGAGGGTCTAGCCGTGGAGACAAAATTGTCAGCCCGAGGTACCCTGATGGACGATTTTCCTACAGGCCCATGTTGAGCTGAGTTTGCATCTGATAGGAGGCTACACGCATAGTCTGACAGAAGAAGGCATAGAAGAAAGGATTTGAATGGAATGGCCAGATCACACTGGTAGTTGTGGACTGATCTGAGTATAAATAGATGAGTTCAAGATTTTGTTAAGGTCATCAACTGGTTGATCTGAGCTCCCTACTGTGTAATTTTGATGCCGCAATTGTTCTCTTATTATGTATCAAATTTGAGACTTTCGCATTAATAGAAGTCAACTTCTTTCATCTCTTTGTTTAAAACTGTGCTGAAACACTCGGGCATGGAGGATCCAGTCGAGGATTGTGGTTCTATTCTATTGTAGGTTTGATTACAGTAGTGTTTTGACCAATTTTATTCATATTCTTTGTTACCTTATTTCCCCTTATGCTAAAAGGCTCGGGCATGGATGATCCAATCGAGTTGTTGTAGTTGCATGATAATGTAGGTTTGATTATTGTGTTGCTATGACATATTTTAGTGTCTAAAACTTGAGTTCAGGAGTGCTATTGAACTTGAGGTTTTCTTCACCAAGCTGCTTGAAAGCCAAATGCTCATGGAAGACTTTTCCACCTCTATCACTAAGTCTTCCTCCTACTCATCCTTAAAATCAAATCACTAACTGAAGTTAATGAGGACCTCGCTTCTCTGTGAATTGCTTGTCCATTTTGTGTGTTAAAATCATTCTTGTACTGAGTTTCGTCCATTTTACCTCCACTCATAAAACCAACATCCACCAAAAATTCTATTGGGTACTGGACTTATCCACTTGCAGTCTGAGGGTGACTCTCAGTGCTAACATTCATGGTGTCATTGTCAGGAAATGAATTGAAGACATTTCCCTGGGATTGAACGACAAATAAATTCTTATTCTGAAGGTGCATAAGAAATCAGTAACTTAAAAATTGCAACTTGCACTTGGAGAATCCATTTTTTCAGTTGTGGCTCCCAAAGGAAGACACATGAGGTATAATCCACATATACCTCTTGAAAACACCTGAAGATAACCTAGATAAGATTATGAAGAAATGAAAGCTTTCTCAAGAAGGATTTTAGATTATCTACCCCATCGTAACTAACACCGAAGAGCACCGAATTGATGAGGCGATATTGTGTTGATTTTAACCTAATGGCTCACCTTTCCCTAGGATTTAGGATTACTGGGAATGTCCCATGATGCAGAAGATAATTTAGTTTCTCATACCAAGAATCTTTCCCTGGGGAGACGTATGAAGCTTCACCACACCATAATGCCAATTCATTCTCCCATCCGGGGTCTTCATTTACTAGGTCTTGGGCTTCAACTTCCAGTTTGCATAACCCATGTCCTTTAACCATTTTAGCAGTTTTTATATCTAGATCAAATTCTTGGACTGCTGCCATCCAGTTTCCTCTTCTTTCCTACATCTCCTACTGAGTGAATAGGGATCGAATTACAGGGTGAGGCATGATGACTTTAGTATGGTTCTTAAGGATGTAAGATCTGAAGTGTTTCACTTCCTTGTACACCTCATAAGCCTATTTGTCTATAGAATGGTAATTCACTTGGGCCCCTTGGAGATTAGTGCTAATAAATGAGACCAGGGCCTCATTGTTGTCATCATCCTTCTGAGTCAATACTGCGACTAACGATTGGTTGGAAGAAAAAATGTAGAGGAAGAAATCATTGCCAAAGTCGGGGCTTCGCAATAATGGGGCTTGATATGTTGCATCATTAATATCGTTGAAATCATTTTTTCATTCATCATCCCACTTAAATTCAACATCTTTGTGGATCATTTTTTGTAAGGGTTTGATAGTTTCAGTGAAATCGGGGGTGAACTTTCTTACAAAATTTATTTTCCAGAAGAAAGATTACATAGCAGTTTTTTTGTGAGGTAAAGGAAGCTAAGATATATCCCTAATCCTTTTTGGGTCTATGTGAATCCCTACTTGAGATATAATATGACCTAGAAATTTACCTTCCTCGACACCAAAGGTAGTTTTCTTAGGGTTTAAGGATATATCGTATTTCCTACACCTTTCAAAAATCTAGGTTAAGTGTTGGATGTGATCTTCTTTGTTCTTGGAATACACAGTTATGTTGTCCAAATAGACTACTACACATTAGTTGATTAGTCCTCGAAACGCTACATCCATGTTTCTTTGCAAGGTTTCCCCTGCATTTATCAACCCAAAGGGCATGTGTTTATAAGAAAAGGTTCCCCACTTGGTTCAGAAGGTAGTCTTCAAATGGTCTTCCTATGAAACTAGAACTTGCTTGTATCCTGAAAAACCATCCAGCAGGGAGAAAATATTAGAGCCATACATGGTCTACAAGAGTTTCTCCATTGGTGGGAATGGGTACTTGTCATTTTCTGAAGCTCTGCTGAGGTTTTTGAAATCTACACATAGATGGATCTCCCTAGACTTTTTCCTCACATGAACCAAATTTTCTACCCATGCAGAGTATCTAACCTAGAAGATAATATTGGCATCTAGTAGTTTCTTTAACTCTTGACACATGAGAGGATCCAAGGATGGGTGGTACTTCCAGAGCTTCTGTTGGAAAGGTTTCACTCCGGGCTTTAACGGTATTGTGTGTTGAATGATATGAGTGTCACAAGTTTTCAGATATCGGTAGGACCATGCAAAGACATCTTGATATTGCTTGAAAAGTTTGAGATAGGCCTTCCTTTCCTCTTTAGATATTGTCTTGCTAAGATTTATATTCTTGGGGTTTTATGGGGTTTCTAGATTTATAGTTTTGTGCATGGGACATGAACTCCCCATCTTTGTGTTAGTTGACCCTTTGAATATTTATCTTAAGTCAAAAAGGTTTACTAAATTGGATACCCATTTCAGTATCGTGTGAGACCTTGGTTTGTCGGTCAGTTGATCTGTATGAGGATCAATTTCTGCTAATTGCTCCTGAAATACTTCATATTCAATGGCCAAGTATTTAAAATTATCTTGATTGGTCAAAAATATTATGATATGTTCATATTCTTCAAAGACCTTCCAATTAGAAATATTGTTGGGCACCAATGGTTTGTAGAGTAGCTCCATAGTGAATCAGGAGGCTTCATAGTCTTCTAGAGGGGATAACCTTGAGGCAGTAGTGGCCAGAGAATCAATGAGTGTGTTCCTTGTTCTGGGGATCACTGTAATTTTGAAGGCTTCAAAACGTTCTATTAGTCTG
Source organism: Picea mariana (assembly GCA_032191745.1). Classification (NCBI taxonomy): domain Eukaryota; kingdom Viridiplantae; phylum Streptophyta; class Pinopsida; order Pinales; family Pinaceae; genus Picea; species Picea mariana. The sequence continues at coordinate 38,176 of JASDQU010375231.1, forward strand.
TGCACTTCATTTTGGTAATTTCTCAGGTGGGGAGAGTTGCAATGTATAATGTTCCTTACTTGTCTAACGGTGATTTCATAATCTCTGAAAACCTTTAATTATTTAAAGTTTAATTCCATGGATTTCTTTAGCCCTTTTAATAGAGCTTCATACTCGACTATGTTGTTTGTGCATTCAAATTCTAGTCTACATGAGCGGAAATTTCCTTTACCTTTTGGATCAATGAGGATGCACCCTGCCCCTGACCCTTTCTTGCGATTTATATCCATCAGAGTATAAGGTCCAAAATTGTGGGAAACACCTATCAACTTCCTCTTTCTTATCACTTTCCTCCTTTCGTCCTATATGTTTCGTGGTTTCTGACGCCTGTTCTTGACAGAAGAGGGTTTCCTCCGCTGTCGTTGGAAAATTTTCTTGAAAAATTATTTTGGGTTTTTGAGTAAGAGGGACATCATATGAGAGGGGGAGAAATTCCTAAACTCGGAGTCACAGGAATAATTGCCTAACACGAGGAAATCTGTCGATGAGGGTTTGTTAGGGGTTTCTACGTCAGTGATAGTATGTTTTAGATATCTTTCCCTATCGATTCCGATCATATTTGTGTGTCCCTTTAATGGACGCCAAAGGTGATCCCAGTCTATACTAAAGTATCCATTTAACTTCTTGGAGCAATCTCGACTCAGTAGCAATCCAATCCATAAGTTTCTGGGATATCTACTACAGTGATGTTAATTACCTGAAACAATTTTGGGTGAGTCTCCATCCTGTTCATTACATCTTTGAGTTCCCCCATAACCTTTACCTAGGTTATGTCTAGTTGTATCACACATTTATCACTTTTGAGAGGGACTACGTTTAATTTCTTGCATATAGACAATGGCATAACATTAGAGGATGCTCCTGAGTCAACCAACAATTATGGAGGTTTCTGTTTTAGACTTCAAATGTCAAAATGAACGGTGGGACAAAAGGTTTTCCCTTCTTATCTTCAGAGAAGGCGTTCATAGTTGGTTTATTTCTTATATCTGTGGGAGTTAGATTTGTTAAGGTTTAAGATATTATTAGGTTTCTTTTAAATTCACTAGATAACCATACAATAGATAGGATCACTGAGAAATATATAATCACAAGAGACACATCATTTATCTTGGGAAACCCTCATGGGGGATAAAACCCAACAAAAACTTCCTTAATATAGATAGTCAATACAATTCCAATAGATAACTCAAACAATACATAAATTCCTCTCCCAAGAATGGACCTCTCTCTCTCTTCCTTCTTCTCCAACTACAACTCCAAACTTGCACTCTGATGAACAAGTGAGTGAGTGAACAAATGAGGTGCTATCCTCTCTTATTTATATAATCTGGAAGGCACTAAACTGGGGTGTCTTTTCATTGGTTGGGCCGACTTCTCATTCTAGGTGGTTATATCCACTTTAATATATTTTGGCTGGGCCGACTTCTCATTATGGGTGGTTATAACCACTTTAATATATTCTGGGGCCGACTTTTCATTTATCCGATTACAATTAGGGTTTGACCCATCCACAAAAGGGGATTTGGTCGTTTACAATACCCGACATGATCAATCCACAAAAGGGGATTGATATAATGAATAATACAACAATAATAATTAGAATACTCTTTGCAGTTGCAATATTTCAACACTCCCCCTAAACAAGAAGGGTATTCTACAACAACATTAGGCAAGAGAGAGGGAAACATCATCAACACCATCTCAGAACATTGACTGAAATATCTATAAATCATCGGGAGTTTTTTCTCATCATCAATATCATCATTCACAACAGGGAGCTGGAATGGCATCATCATCCTCATCAGCATGAGGCTAAGGTAACATCATCATCATCGGAATGAAAGATGAAATAACATCATCATCGACATCATCTTTGGCAAGGAGCTGAAGTGGAATCATCATCATCATCTTCAGCAAGAAATTGAAGTGGCATCATCATCATCATCTTCAACAAGAATTTGAAGTGGCATCATCATCATCAACTTCAGCAAGAAGATGAAGTGGCATCATCATCATCAACTTCTGCAAGAAGATAAAGTGGCATCATCATCATCATCTTCAACAAGAAACTAAAGTGGCATCATCATCATCAACTTTAGCAAGAAGCTAAAGTGGCATCATCATCATCAACTTCAGCAAGAAGCTGAAGTGGCATCATCAACATCAACTGCATCAACATGGATTAGTATAACACTAATACATCATCATCATCAATAACAACACAAGGTTGATAGAACATCAAAAACAACATCACAACACAAAGGCTGGATCATCATCAACAACAACAACATCACAGCATGAAGGCTGGAGCATCATCAACATCAACACTAGGATGGAATCACAACACAATGTTGGATACATAATATCATCAACACGAAGCTGGCATCACAACATGAGGTTGACACATCATAACAACACGAGGTTGGCACATCATCAGCATGAGGCTGGTATTACAACACTTAAGTTGACATATCATCACAGCACGAGGTTGGCACATCATCACAACACGAGGCTAGCACATCATAATAGCACAAGGCTGGCATGTCATCGGCATGAGGTTGAAATCACATCAATTAAGCTAGCACATCATCACAACAATTAGGCTGGCATCACAACACTAGGCTGGCACATCATCACAACAATTAAGTTGGAATCACAACACTAGGATGGCACATCATCACAATAATTAAGTTGGCATCACAACACTAGGATGGCACATCATCACAACAATTAAGCTGGCATCAAAACACTAGGTTGGCAAAATCATCACAACAATTAAGATGGAATCACAACACAACAATTAAGTTGGCACATCAACACATCAATTAAGCTGGCACATCAACATTTTTTGGTACTCTGACAGTCCCTAAGGAGATTCCCAGGAATCATAAGATTCCATAGGATATAAAATCCTAACGGAGCTACCACGTGGTACTATGATAGACCGTCCTTACTGGACCTTCAGGATCTGCCCAGGAATCATGAGATTCCCTAGGATTACAAGAATCCTAATGGAGCTACCACTACTGATCAGGATACCATAGTATCAGCAACACTACTCCCCCTTTCGAGGGAGGTCCTTTCGTACTATACCAATCTTATCTTGAAAGTGCTCAAACTTTACATGAGATAGAGGCTTGGTCAACACATCAACAACCTGTTCATCCATGCTAACATATTGGAGTTTTATGGCTCCTCTTTGCAACATATCACGAATGAAGAGATACCAGATCTCTATGTGCTTCGACTCATCATGGAACACAAGGTTCTCCATCATCTTTATACAACTCTAGTTATCACATAGGATCATGGTGGTTTCCATCTCCATATCAAATAGATATGTCAACAACATCCAAATCCATATGGATTCACAACTGACGGAACATGCAACAATGTATTCCACTTCTGCTGTGCTCGGAGAAATGATGAATTTCTCCCTACTATGCCATGAAGTCATGGCTGACCTCAGACTGAAACAACATCTTGAAGTTCTTTTTCTATCAGAAACACTTCCAGCTCAATATGAATCGGTGTAACCACTCAGTCTGAAGTCACGATCTTTAGTATAATAGAGACCAAAATCCAACGTACCCTTAAGGTATCTCATCATATGTTTTGCAGCAACAATGTGAACACGTCTGGGCTCTACAGGATATTGACTCAAGGAAAAACATATATCTATCCTAGTATTCATCATATACATCAACTTCGTTTCCATGGGTGTGTACATGGATTTGCATTTCAACATGTCAACCATTTTCAATTTTAATTGCATACTTCCCTTGGTTAAGGAAGATCTTCCTTGTGCTCTGCCATACCTCAAGACCTAAGAGATAATGCATTTAGGTCTTCCATCAAACTCTATGGCAAGATTCTTCTGCAATCTGTGATGAGCTTTTCTTCATCTTTTCAAGGATACATCATCTACATATAGTATTAACATCATTGGCTCATCATTCATAACCTTGAGATAAAGGTTAGAATCAACTTTACTCTTGGTAAATCCCAAGCTCTTCAGGAAACTATAAATTTTGTTGTATCAAACTCTAGGAGCTTGCTTCAACACATACAAAGCTTCCTTCAATTGGAAGACATGAGTCTTTCTATCTTCAATCCTCAAATCAAATTTTCTCATTACATTGTACTAATCTGGTACACTTGCTCAGCTGCAACTCAATTTGCACAATCATGTGCTAGCTCTATGTTCTCTCTACAAAGCACTATTTGTCTCACTGATTGAGAGTGTGTTCTCTCCTCTTTTTACAACTGTTCCTTATGGAACTGGGAATCTACACCCACACCTTCTCTAAAGCTAAGAATGATTGCTTCATTCTCACTATGGCTGCTAAAATCTGAGAGTAACTCCTCTACTCCATCATGGCAACAGCTTCATCCGAAACTTAGAGTGGCTTGATAAATGATATTGAAGCTAGCTCTTCTTCTTTCATCGAGATAACTCTATCTTTTATCTGATTAATTGAGATGATTCAAGTAAGCTAGTGCAGTCAAATTTCTGAAAATCCAAATTTTACCCCTTCAAACTTGATTAGTGGATTTTTGGACTGGTGCTTCTGGTTTTCTGGTCCTTCTGGTATTCTGGTACTTCTGGTACTCTGGTTTTCTAGTACTTTTGGTACTTTGTGAAAACTAGGGTTTCACTTTTCGAGAGATCTAGTCACTGAAAAGTTGCGCTGAGGATGCCAAAGTGATATTTGAGGAAAGACATACTTTTCTAGATGGTTTTGGGGGTGAAATACTTCTTCAATAAAAATCCCTAATTTGCATGTATGACAACAGTGACGTTTTTCACTCTCTTGTGAGATATTCTCTCTTCAGCTTAGCTCTGATTCCATGTTAATGTTTAAGATATTATTAGGTTTCTTTTCAATTCACTAGATAACCATAACATAGATAGGATCACTGCGAAATACACAATCACAAGAGACACATCATATATCCTCGGAAACCCTCATGGGGGAGAAAACCCAACAAAAAATTCCTTAATATAGATAGCAAATACAGTGCCAAGAGATAACTCAAACAATATAGAAAGTCCTCTCCCAAGAATGCACCTCTCTCTCTCTTCCTTATTCTCCAACTGCAGCTCCAAACTTGCGCTCTGATGAACAAGTGAGTGAGTGAACAAATGAGGCGCTAGCCTCTCTTATTTATACAATCTAGCAGGCGTTGAACTGGGGTGTCGTTTCACTGGCTAGGCTAGCTTCTCATTCTGGGAGGTTATAACC
>JASDQU010375231.1:43590-62748 GCA_032191745.1 Picea mariana
CAATCCACGAAAGGGGATTGATCTAATGAATAATACATCAATAATAATTAGAATACTCTTTGCAGTTACACTAATTCAACAAGATTTTCTCCTTGGTCAGTGCTTGTTGTAGGATTTTCTACTGATTTCAATGCTTGTAATAGAAAGTCCTTTTGTAGGGGGATTCTACACATGTCCATGACCAATATATTTGCCTTCAAAATTTTCAAATCTTCTACTATGTTGTAGTCTAGATTGGGCGATTCTCATGTATGGATTTGTAGAGGATTTCTTCAAGGGACAAAAGGTGCTTTCTGGTGATCGAGAGTTGGTTTTCCTCCCAAATTTTGGGTTGAAGTAAGGTCGTTTGAGACAGGTTGACCACNGAAACATAATCTAGAAAATAGTTGGCCATCAAATTCATGGCATGCATCCATTGTGGGCAGTGTCTTTCAGAGTGTTTCTCTTGGTGATAGGTACAGAAAGAGTCAGATGCTACATTTCCTAGATAGATGTTTAAGTTGGTTGGGGGGGGGTTCAATTGCTTTGAAAGGTGGATTTATTTAAAAAAATAGTTTATAGTGCCTCTGGCCTTGAATTCCATCCCCTACACTTCTTTTCATACTATGATTTAGTTTGACAATTTCTTAACCATGCGTTGTAGGTCTTCTATGTCTCCACTTCCTTTTTCGGGACCCTTTTCTCTTTGTTTCCCTGGGGGTGTAGTCAACAGGAGTCCTCTCCTAGGAGGAGGTTGAAATTCCTTCTTAACTAGTGACACCTGGCCTTCTTTACATCCCTTCATTTGAAATTCTATTGTTTTGGTTTCTTCAAAATTATCAGCTAAGGTTGTTTTGGCAACCCTCTTCACAAACATGGAAATAGAAGCTAGGAGAGAATTAACATATACTTCGATTTTCAACTCCTAAGTGGGTTTAGCTTTGGGTTGAAATTTTTTTAGGATAGTGGTGAACCGTTGATTAAAGTCTTTAACCTTCTCCTTTGAACTCATGGTGGCAGCGAACAACTCGGCCATCAAATCTCCTGTAGTGGTTTCTTCTACAAATTTATCTAGAAAATCCTTTTGAATCTTCGTCGAACTAGTTATGGATCCTACAGGTAAGTTAAAATACCACGTGGAGGCTAAATTATCAAAAGTATAGGGGAAAATCCTACATACTATGTCTTCATGTTGGACATTTATCAGTCTGATAGCTAGTATGAATTTTTTGATATGGTCTTCCGACAATCCTCAGGTTTCAGGGTCAAATTTAGGGAGTAACTTTTTTGGATGTCAGGGAATCTTATGTATTTGTCTAGGGATGGCCAGAGCATCTCTGGCCAACCAAGGTTGATTATTTTGAGGTGATTTTCCCCTTTCTTCATTATGATCATTGTTATCTTCCATGTCGTCTGATCCTGAAACTAAGCGTTCTAAGTTAAACCCTTCCTCGTGGGAAAAATCATTGGGCTTAGAGCAGTTGCTAGCTGGTGTTTCGAGGATTAGATTAAGAGGATGTTCTATTTTGGTGAGGGTGAAATCTATTAGGTCTTCTACTATTTGCAAAAAAACTAGTCAGGGGTATCGACCACTGGTCTAATTACATGTTTTCTATGAGGAAGTAATGAAGATAAGGGCAATGCTCTGATCTGTTAGGCATAAGCTCTTATGATTCTTCTGAACTAGTTCAACTCCTCATGAGGAAGATCATAAGGTATCTTAGGGAATAGATTTTCTTCCTCTTGCTGGGGTGAGTTACTCATTTCAGGAGTACTCAGTGTGTGTGGGATATCTTGAGAATGACTAACCATGTATGTAGGGTGTTTAGAATCTACAGGTTGTGTGAAAAATTATGTAAAAAATATTGTCATTCATTCATTCTTCGAACCCTCCTTCTAGCACCAATTCTGTTGAGGGGTCCTAAATCCCTTTAACTCAACAGTAGGAACCAAACTCATCGGCCCAATTAGACTCTGCAACATTTAATGGTGGAATGTTTCTCCAGATCTTGTGATTCGGCTAATTAATCGATGGGATTTACGTAGTGATTGACAGGATGTATTCTTGTGAAAGCTCCTCCTTCAGTTCAAACATTATATTTTTGTATTTTCTCTTATAGTTGGGACCGATACAAGATAAATGCTGGTATAAACCAGCTAGGTAACAAAGGGGAAAGGAATTAACTACCAAATAAGGTTGAGCTCAGGATAACCCTCATACTCAAGCATGCAAATGATGATTCTTACACCTACAACAAGCCTAGTAATAATACCTTAACCTACTAGTGTTCCAATTATTGTTGAGATACAATTATCAAAAGAGAACATACATGCAATAAACAATGGAAAGAAAAATAGTTTCATTAACTCTAATCATTAATCACATATTAACAAAATGATTTACTCTTCATCATTAGAGACAAGAACTATACAAATATTTAATTAGATAACTTATCAATAGATTCAGAGGCTCTTACTCATTACAACATCCATTCGTGAGATAAAATCAGAAATAATTCTTCTCCAGATCCAATCACACGCGCTTTTGATGAAAAACATAAAACTTTTGTCTCTGGTGCTAAACAAGACTTCTCAATTAAGGTAGCTCCGAAGTAGTTCTTTACAATCCAAAAATGAGGGTCTCTCCAAAAGCCATCAACCCTTGCTAACAGGTCGATCCTCCTATTTATAGCATATTATTAACTAAAAATAACTATCAAAAGTGAAAGCTAAGTAAAACAAAACATCACCACATGGCTCTTTCATCGCTCAGTCTTGTAAGAGTCATCAAATGGTTTCACTTGAGTGGATGAGTCTTCTCGTACTTCAACCATTTGGCGAAGAGATCCTTTCATGTGTTGGTATATGAGAATCTGTGTTGGTCCTGTTATCACTCCAGGAAACTCTCCTAGGCTATAAGTCAGCGATGCCTGGTAACTTAATCTTTTTGGAAACTATTTTCTCAATAATAGGTGTGGGTTTGGATCAAGATGAATATCTAAGGGCTGGATTGTATTCTCAAGACAGTCTTGACTATATTCATGCAACACAAGGCCTTCAAGAGCTATTGTCAGATAGGTTTGTATAACAAATGGATAAGAAGACTAATCAGTTAACCAAAACATATATAAACCATATATATGATGGGTCAACAAACTAGCAAAGATTCTTGTGATTCTTGCTTAACAATCAAAAGTAAGATGACAATTACCATAGGATCATTAAACAGAGACAAAAGAACTAATTCCACTCATAAGCATAGACAAAGATGAAAGAAGGTCTGACAATAACAAATGAAAGAAGCTCGCAGGTTGATATATTAAAGAAAGTGTCTTTGTTACAAAACAGTAGCATATAGAACTCAAAATCAAACCTTTAGTTCATCTTCTATCTTTAGCTTTATAGCTTTACAATGCAGTTTTGAGATCCTAAAAGCATGGATCGGATATGCTAAAGATAGAAAGTCAAAATTCAGTTTGCAAAAGATAAGGGATGGTCCTAAAAATGAGGTCAAATCCACATTCCATGGTCTTCAAATCTTGTAGAGTCCCTGTGCAATGAAAAATAGCCTTCCAAGGTTGATTGATGACTTTTCCAAGAGATAAAATTCGAATTCGCTGAGGTGTGCAAAAATCCTGATTTTCTGCCTTTGAAAAAGGTACCAAAAATGATTGAAACACCTCTTCTTTCCCTTATCCATCAAAAATATATATTGGATCTGACTTGATAATTCGACAAATGTCCATTCAAAGAGATTTCAAACCATTCCAACTCAAAAAATCCCGATCTGGGCAAAAATTTGGTCATTCTGGTAGTGACAAGCTTTCGGTGGTTAACACTGGAAAAACTAGGTTCTTTAACTACCAAATGCTCTACCTTTGGTGGTTAATGAAGGTGAAATTCAGGGCTAGTTAACCATCGAAAGTGCAAGTTTTCCAAAAATAAACTGCCTCTGGAAAAATCAATTTTCCTAGCCGTGGAAATGTCATTTCACACGCTCAAATAGTCGATTGACAACTAGACATCCTAAGATTTACAATGGTACTTTCAGATATGAATTTTGAGCTTGGGAAGGGAGTCAAAAGTTCCCTGCAAGATTAGGCATCATTCTTCAAAAAATTGCCAGTGCGTTTGATCACTAACATCTGGCTCCAATTGGGATGGAGACCTCCCTGCAAGGTCTTCAAGAACCTGACAGTCCTTGTGCTTTTATTATTGGGCATGGAGTCATTCAACTTAATGTATCATCTAGCTATTCTCCAAATTTTGTAGTTATCTTTCACAATCTTCTTTATCTGTAACATGTCTGCTTCAAACTCCCCTGGAAATGTTGTTTTCACATCGACATGGCATATGTTGTGACAATCTCTTCATTGAGAAGAGAGGTGTTGGACATAGGCAGGATGGTTAGATATGTAACCATGGTTTCGAAATTCGAGAATAACTCCAACCTTGAAATGAGAGCATTGCAGACAGCTTGAGGTGTTTGACTTTTCATTTTCTAGCAACTTCAGATACAAAACATTTGTCTTGAGATGCCTTTAGCAAAAATTTGTAATAACAATAGATCATCTAAAAAAAATCCTTTGAAACATCCTCTAGACATAATGCACCAAGAAAAGAAAGAAAAACTTGGTGTGTTTGAATCAAACACTTCGCCCCTGCTCATTTTATTTAAAGAGAATCATTGTACCTCATGAACCCATGTCCATACAGGACTAATGAAATTTCCTCTGTGCTATCTGAACAAGGTGAAGTCCAACATGAATTGAATACAACAATCATTGACCCAAGAGATGTAACTCTCACCCCAAGCCACCACAACACAATCTTCCATACTCCATACCTGCACGAGGTCATCTTTACCTCCAGGATCTTGTAACTGCTACCTCAATGATACTGTATATACATTTTCAGAGTTCAGGCCAATCAAAAGGTCGTGGCCTATTGCTACTATAAAAATTTATAAGGACATATGCAGACTCAAGAAACTTTGCTTCCTGAAAAACAACAAAACACTCAATAAGATTTTAACATTAATAAAAAGGGGTTTATAAGAACAAGCCCTATGATCTGGAAGTCTTTGTTGTTTAACATCTTCGGCTCTTGATGTTATGAGATCACTGTAATTTGAAGAAATTCTTGCTCTTCATGGTGCCCTTTGCATACGATCCCATGCTTGATTCGTGGCTCTGCAGTCCTCCTCATCTGTCAGCTCTAAATCACTTGTTTAACAAACCATACCAGTAGATAACAAATTCTAAATCCTGGATACCTGTTCATCTCTCTGATCGGCGCTTGCATGACTTTAACCTAGAGCGGGAGTGCTATGTGATTTCCATATAATCCTAGATTTTTTGGAATTCAAAATAGTAAAAGTTTTTTGAGCATACTAATCTGCATTTTCTCTGCAAGATTGATACCTATAAAATGATCTGACCATATTCTGAAACAGATTTGTGCTCATCCCCCAGATCCTCAGTGGGATGAATTATGTATTCTTCAATATATGTGTCACCTCCTACTCCCAAACCTTCAACTAGAAGTGCCATTTCCCCTGATACATCCTCTCTGCCTCACAATTCTTGTAGAATCTTCTTTGCCTTGAGCATTCGCCCTTTACTCACAATCCACCTTGGATATTCCAACAGGTAAAAAATGGTCAAAAACACAAAAATGATAGATGGAATGAACAAGATAGCCAACATTAGCCTCCAATTGGGGTTGCTTAGCAATGACATTCCAAAAACCATACAGTATGCAAGGAACATCCTAGAAGAACCAGAGAACTGAGGTAGAGTGTTCAGCTGTCCACGTATTTATGATGGTGCAATCTCAGATATATAAGTTGGTACAAGAGTAATAATTTGTCAATGCAATCTCTACTTGGCCATATCACATGACAAATAAAAGGTTTTTTGGGTGATCTGCAAATTTAAAAAAAAAATCGACACCTGTGTTTTCTTTCCCTCTATAATTGTGTTGGCGTATAAATAGCTGGTGAGACAGAGGAGATTCGTTCACCATTGGCCTTAGCTGCTGAAAATATGTTATAGAAGGAGCCTGAGATGAAGGCGGAGTTTGTTTTTGCCCTGGACGTGGATCTTCATTGGAAAGTTGCATTTCTCCATTGGACAGTTGCATGCACATTCTCTGCTTGCTAATCGGGTGTTTCTGGCAACTACCTATTTTCATTCATATATCGAATCCCCCATGCATCGAATGCTTTAACTCTTCCTTGATTTAATTTTTTTTCGCTTAACCAACACCATTCTTATGGCAGTCCCATATGAAAATGCTTTTTATGATTTCAGTTTCTATATCACTCTGCGACCAGGTAGAAAAGACATTCTCTCTATTAAAATTATCTGCCAATAGATTTTAGACAAGTCACTCCTCGGACTTCTGTCTCGCAGGTAGATAAGTTCTCTTCTCAGTTTGTTTAAATGGATTTAAATGATAATAACCCATAAGAGTTTTTTGACATTGTGGTGCAAGAATTTTCTTATGACCCATTAGACTACCGTCGGTAGAAGATCCTGTTCTGTACAAGTGTAGAAAATTGGAAACAATTTGGTACACCAAACAAGATGCCATTAATCCATACACCCGCCAGCCCTTCTACATATTCAATGTCATCCCACAGACAGAGCTAAAGCAACATATGTACGAATACATTCTCAACAACAACATAACTCTAAGTTTAGGGCTTGAGGTCGTTGCCAACTACACTAAAATCTTGAGTAGACAGAGATGAAACATCTGTTGGATGAATTGGTTTTCATTGTAAAACAATGTTTGTGCCTTTTGAAGAAGAAGAAAAGGTGCTAATAGAAACAAAAATAGAAAGCCCAATGACGAGGAATTAGAGCATTGGAAAGCCCGTGGTATGGTTGACAACTGCATCAATTAACTTCTTAGAAACAAGGGGTTTCCCATCTATTATTTGGTTGAACTCGCTCTCTCTGTATTATCTAAATGGGAGTAACCGTATCCATTTCCTGTCTCCAGGAGATGCATGATGTAGTTACAGCTAGCGACCACAAAGATGATGTCATGATCTCTAACTGTAATAGTAGTACCGACAACCATGAAGATGAAAATGGAGAGGATGGTCCAGATCCATCCATTAAAAGTAAAAAGGGAGTCTCTTTGCTTATTGCGTGTGCATCTGCTATGGCATTCATTGATAATTAATGCTTGACTTGTAGTTTGCTCTGCTTATTTAAGAAAACCGAAAGTAATCTGCTTTCTCAAAGAAAGATCTTATTCTTCTTATATACTCCTACTCTAACCACTGTACTGATTCCAGATCAGGTAAAATCATGCTTCCAATGAATCCATACAAGTATCTAAATAACTAGTAACATCCTTGATCTAGACCCGAAAAGTAAAGGAATGCCTAGAATACAAAAATGCATTTTAAAAGGATGACAGAACCATCCTTCTTCTAAAAGAAATATTTTGACATTTATGTTGTTCATAGATTCCCAATAATCAGCAATAGGGTCATCAAAAACATTAAGTAATACCTCTTTAAGCAGTTGTTCCAACTGAAGACTGACATGTTGCTTCCGATGGCTTTCACCGATCTCCTTGTTAAATGTAAATTGCTCAACCTCGATCAAAGAAACATGCATGATGTACTGCTGATCTAAACCTTTCTGCTCATCATCTTCCTTTTCATGTATGCTGCAATTTCCCTTTGTCTGCAAATCTAAAAGATGAAGACTATTCTCAGTATTTGCTACAGATTCAACTATATCACATGCTAAAATAAAAATCTGTTTATCATTTTTCAAGTTTTCAAATGGGACAATATGATCTTCATGGCAATTTAAGATAGTAAATTCATTTGGTATAATGTCAAAAACATCTATACTATGGATTCCATCGTGAAGATCATCAATGTCTTCATCACAATGAGCGATATCCCTTATAACAATATACTCTTCATGACTATGTAAATATTTAGTCAATAAATGAAATTCATGACAACATTCAGGATATAAAAGATCATCTAAAAATATTTCTTTGCAAAACAAATGAAAGGCAGCATGAAAATCTGCCAAAGAATTGATACTAGCAACCGAAAGTGACCGGCACCAATCACGAGTGATCCCCTCTAAAGAAAACTCGAAGAGATTGATCTGAACATCCTCATACACAATTTCAAGCCGATGAATAAAGTCATGAAAATCCAACAAGTATTCAGTTGGCACTTCCCACTCTTCTCCTCGAAATCTAGGAATACTTCTTTCCCATTCATCTCTAGTAGGTACTGGATTAGGGAAACCAACAATCTTTGAAAAATCACAGAAGGCATACCTCTTTTCTATGATTCTGTTCATGTCATACCAGTGGAGTCGCCAACAGATCCATCCTTCATGGAGTCACCAGATAGATGATTACAACCAATTGATGTCCAGACTTTGTCTATCATCAAAGTTGGATCTATGTCATCTCCCAAGGAAGCTGAGCTTCGATCTCCTCTCCCCGGCAATGGAACCAATTTGTTATCACTCCAGGAAAATCTCCTACGCTATAAGTCAGAGATGCCTGGTAACTTAATCTTTTTGGAAACTCTTTTCTCAATAATAGGTGTGGGTTTGGATCAAGATGAATATCTAAGGGTTGGATTGTATTCTCAAGACAATCTTGACTATATTCATGCAACACAAGGCCTTCAAGAGCTATTGTTAGATAGGTTTGTATAACAAATGGATAATAAGACTAATCAGTTAACCAAAACATTCATAAACCATATATATGATGGGTCAACAAACTAGCAAAGATTCTTTTGATTCTTGCTTAACAATCAAAAGTAAGATGACAGTTACCATAGGATCATTAAACAGAGACAAAACAACTAATTCCACTCATAAGCATAGACAAAGATGAAAGAAGGTTTGACAGTAACAAATGAAAGAATCTTGCAGGCTGATATATTAAATAAAGTGTCTTTGTTACAAAACAATAGCATATAGAACTCAAAATCGAACCTTTAGTTCATATTCTATCTTTAGCTTTATAGCTTTACAATGCAGTTTTGAGATCCTAAAAGCATGGATCAGATATGCTAAAGATAGAAAGTCAAAATTCAGTTTGCAAAAGATAAGGGATGGTCCTAAAAGTGAGGTCAAATCCACATTCCATGGTCTTCAAATCTTGTAGAGTCCCTGTGCAATGCATAATAGCCTTCCAAGGCTGATTGATGACTCTTCCAAGAGATAAAATTCGAATTTGCTGAGGTGTGCAAAAATCCTGATTTTTTGCCTTTGAAAAAGGTACCAAAAATGATTGAAACAACTCTTCTTTCCCTTATCCATCAAAAATAGATATTGGCTCTGACTTGATAATTCGACAAATGTCCATTCGAAGAGGTTTCAAACCATTCCAACTCAAAAAATCCTATCTGGACAAAAATTCGGTCATTCTAGCAATGACAGGATTTTGGTGGTTAACACTGGAAAAACTGGGTGCTTTAACTACCGAAAGCTCTTCTTTCGGTGGTTAATGAAGGCAAAATTCAGGGCTAGTTAACCACCAAAAGTGCAGGCTTTCCAGAAATAAACTGCCTTGGGAAAAATCAATTTTCCTAGCCGTGGAAAGGCCATTTCACATGCTCAAATAATTGATTGACAACTAGACATACTAAACTTTCCAATGGTACTTTTAGATATGAATTTGGAGCTCGAGAAGGTAGTAAAAAGTTCCCAGCAAGGTTAGGCATAATTCTTCAAAAACTTGCCAATGTGTTTGATCGCTAACAGGTCCATTGGGGCCGAAAGGATTTCCTTTATATATAATGCCTGTGCCTGATACTTGACTATTCTAGCACTTAATTTCTACAACGTGGTCCAATCCTTGATCAAGTGTTCCATGAACTGTTGCACTTGACTTGGCACCATGTTCACCACCTTTTCTATATTTGCAGCCCACAATGAGTCTATTTCGGCATGTAATTTTACTATGTCATGCAAGTTGACAAAGTCATCAGGTGTGTCGAATTATGGGAGGTTGATGTCTCTCATCACCCTGTTGATATTGATCCAACTCTTTTCTCACTCGGACCATTTCTCTTGGATTTCCTGATGAGGTTCTTGGGCCATTTTCACCCAGTATTCGACTGACTTCTTTATGAAATCGTTGATGCTATCCCTTAGTACCTGAATGTCGTGCTCTTTGGTGTCTCGGCCCTACTGAACATTGTTGATGTAATCAATCCTTTTCACTTCTTGGCATGATTTATCATACTATATTTCCATATATTTGGACGTTTCCAGTGCCATGAGGGTGTCTTCTTGGAAATCTACTATTCCTTCAGTGAAAAGGTGCCACTCATTTGTGAATTTACTGTAGGCGTCCTGGAATTTGCTTCTCAAGAAAACCGTGGCATGTGTGGAGTCCTGATAATATTTCACCAATTGGTGTATATGTTCCAACTCCTTAAGTGAAAATACCATCTCCCTTTCATCCCTTTTCTCTCTATTTAGGGTGGCATCTGTGATTTCCACCCTTGCGCCAATAAGCTCATATGTCTTGGCATGCTCCGTGCTAATCAATTTTGCCTCTGTGGTGATGAGGATGGAGCGATCTAGAGTAATAATTCTCCTCTTGTTCATCTGAACCTAGCGTGTCCTTCGGGCTATCCACTTGGGTCCCAAGTACATCGAGTAGCTCAATGTCTAAGACACTTTTGACCTCCTGGTCATTCTGTGGAAGACCTTGAATTTGAGCTTCGGGAGTCGGGGAAGATGCCTCCTTGGGTTCTTTTTCCTCTATGATCTGCACTAGAGTCACCAAGGAAACCTCCAAACTCTCCTCATAATCATATATGGTTAGTAATTTATGGAGGGGCTTTGGTGCACTTTCTCTCCCTGATGTCCTTTCTATCTCTTGCTAAGATAAAATGTCCCCTGGTGATCCGACCTATGGAATTGTAACTTCAGGGTTATCTAACCCATCAATTTCATCAATTTGTATTAGCTCTAGACTGACTATGGAATAGGTGTAGTGAGTAATTGATCAGTTGCAGAATGACCCAGATCTCATGGAAATGACAAGGGCCCCTGCCGACAACCCAGTTGAGAGCTGGGTAGGTCCAAGTGGCCCAGAGCTAATACAAATTGAAGAAATTGATGGGTTAAATAACCCTGAAGTTACAATTCCATAGGTTGGATCACCAGGGGATGTTTCATCTTAGAAAGAGATAGAAAGGACATCAGGGAGAGAAAGTTCACCAAAGCCCCTCCATAAATTAATAACCATCTATGATTATGAGGAGAGTTCGAAGGTTTTTTTGGTGACTCTAGTGCAAATCATAGAGGAAAAAGAACCCAAGAAGGCATCTTCCCCTTGTCATTTCCATGAGGTCTGGGTCATTTCGCAACCGATCAATTACTCACTTGCATGTGCCTCTGATGTCATAGTCAGTCCCCTATTCTTCACTTATGTGGTCTCTGCCACTTTGATTTCTTCCCTGGAACTAAGGGCCTCTTGAGCCGATTTCTCTATAGTTGTCGCCTATTCATCCATGCTCATGGCCTTAAACCTGGTCATTTTTAGGTTATCCATCCTTTGCACCACCTCATCCCAGCCCTAGACATTCTCTGTAAATAATTCATCTTTGAACTTGTCATGAGCATACGACCAGCAGAACGACACCTGTGAAGCATGTTGCAGGACCAGGCCCTTTGGATCATTCTTGTGGAATCTTCTCGTCATGAATGTGAATTCTATTTGTCTCAACCCTTCTTGTTTGGCTTGAGGGGTGTCCTTTAGCAAGTGGAACCCTACATGGAAACCATAGGGTATGAAATATTATTTCTTGTCCTTGACCAGGGTGGCATTGTATCCCTACAGGATTGTTTGATAACATATTTCTCCTACTACAAGCCAGTCTAGGACATGAGCTGATAGGATATGCGGTGCTCAGGTGGCCCCGAGCACCTTGATGTAGGTGGAACTCTCATCCAAATACCAATGGCCCACATTGGATATCATCGTTTTTGCTGTCATCAATAGACTTGGTCATTCCTTCTTAAAAAGAATAAAACAAATTATGGAGATGAATTCATTGCAGATGAGGGAGTAGGATTTCCTATACCTCTTTTTCCATAGCACGTTGAAGTAGACATGGACCGGGATCTCTGCAACATGCCAGCTCAAATTCATTTTGATGAAGATGTTTTTGGCGCACATGACATCGAGAAAGTATGAAGCCATGTAAAATGTTTGTGCTTCCCCTTCCTTAGGCACCTGGACCTATTGCCCAAAGATGCTCAGTTGCTTGGATATTATTTCTCCCCATTTGAAGCAGCACTCGACAATCACAACTATGTATGCCAAAGGCATCCATGCCTTTGAAAACCTGGAGAAATATTTCTCTCTATACAATCGAAATATGAGAGCCATCAAATAGACGTATGGATCCCTTAAGTTAGTTGTCCCATGCCAGCCAGTGCTCCGGTTGGTAAAATTCTTGTCCTCCATCCACCATGAGCCATCGCTTGACTGGTGTCGTGGTGTTCATAGAACTTCACGACAAAGTCTGTGTTTAGCCGCTCCTCTGGATCTCTATGTTTGTAATACTTTTGAACTTATACCGGGAGGAAAAATCTGACACACCCATCATTGTCATCTTTGATTAAACACAACTGTGTGTCTGTGTGGTTGATGGAAAACTTCAAGACTTCTATGCAGGGAAAAATGGGGGTTGTTCTTTCCACCATATGTAGATACAACTATCGTATGTTCAGGAACACCTGGTCGTCGAGCACCCTTACGTCTGGATCATTGTGTGGGACATATTCTGGGTACTCTTCTCAGCTAATCCTCTTAAAGAGATCCCCCCAACGTGGGAGCGCCATCTTGGACCCTTTTCTTTCCTTTGTATTGCCAAGGGCCAGGGGCTATACAAAAATCTTCTTTGTTGTTGTCTTGACGATAGGCTTTGGACTAGGGATGTACTCCAATTTCATTGCAGTTCCTAGAGAAGAACCTTCGCCCGTCTCTGGTTCTTTCATCTTTGGTTCTCTTAGTGAGCATATGGTGGTTGTATTTCTCGGTGGCATCATTCCTGCAACTTCAACACAATTTGAGGGACTATATAAAAACTGAGAAATTCACATACAAAAATTACAACCAACAAATTTACAGACCCGGATGCATACCTTTGAAGCTTGTTAAAACCTCATTATTTTGACAATCACAGGATCAATACAGCCTTCGAGTTTCTCGTCTTGCTCCTCCAGATGCTCCAGAATTCTCTTACGTGCAAAATGGTTTTGTTTACAACGGCTCAAGGGATTTTAAACATGAAATATCTTATCGTGTCACATCAACCATTCAATTTGGGTTATGAGTGAATTCTTAATAAATATACCATCGAATCTCTAGAACTTAAATTCATCATGGGTTTATGGTAGAGGCGCAAGTGGTGATGTGGTCTATTAGTGATTTTAAACGGCTTTTTTGATTGGAGCATGAGGTAGCAACTAATGTGGGATCGATTATTAATTAGCTCCTTAAATGATCCAAATCCAATCATATCTAATGCTAAAACGTCCCATCGTGTCACTCTCTCAGTGGGTGGATCAGGGATCTGGGGGTGTGCTATGAACATTTTCGTTGATAACCTCTTGAAAAAGGTTCTGACTCCGATCGATCTTACCATACATTTCTGACGTGACAACGCTTACTCAATTGTGTGACTCATACCTAGGGAACCAAGGATAACTCGAGATAACAATAGACCATATGACCCTCTTACCTAGAAAAGACACACAGTGTTGAAGACCGGTGACTTAATTCGCTTGTATTAATCAGATTCGGGTGTTGACAATAAAAAACGTCAACGTAGTTTTTCCCACAAAGTGTTTCTAAAGCCTATTATTATAATACTAAGTAATAGTAGTAGGTGGGACCCCCTTGAACTATTGAAGATCAGATCTGCTCATTTTTTATGTTGTTATGATGTGTGACAGAGTTTAAATGCTTGATGAGATATTGTTGTTGCTGGTATGAGTTGAGAATTTGAGATGTTGATTCTTCATGTTACTACAGCTTATGTTATTCATTAATGTCATTTGTTCTTATCGCACTTGCACAACAAACACGTTAGTGAAATCACATGAAAGACAGTGTTCGAGAAAGGAAAAAATACTACAAGTGCAAAGAAAAGGAATCCAATGCTGCATTTTTACTATACTACATGAAAACAATGGGAAATAAATAAGAAACAACTGTAGAAGGGAAGAATTTTGATTTATCCTATTCACTATACTACATGCATGAAAGACTTAACAATTATCCTAGCTAACAAGTAAATGGTTGTGCAATGCTTAATTGGATTATGTGGTCGATATATATATATATGGTGTATTTGGATAGATTGAATGTTGATGGAACATTTGACCAAGCAATGGACGTTCATGGTTATGTGATTTTGTTTGAGTTATAAGATGTGAAATAGGATGTGGTGATCGCGCTACTGGACTTTAATGTGGTGATGGTTTTGATACATGGTTGATTAATCATGTTAACAGAGAGTTTCTTGGCATGTACTATTGAGTTAATGAGATATGTGTGGAGGCGACGTGCATTTAATGCACATAACCTTTACTCTTCCCATTGGCCACCACCCTAGTTGGGCTATTATTTGATCTTGTTGCTGTGGTTATGCTATGAAATTTTAGCAGGGAAGGAATCGCTTGACCAACTCTTGTTTTAAGGATCTCGATTATAGGTATGTCTTATTTTGGCCATTTTTGACTCTACTCTGGTAATGAAATGATTACTGGCTCAGGTGTATGGGTTTGTGTTTTCCTACGTGTTGCAACTGTGTGAAATTTTGGTCCTTGGATGAAGAGTCGATGGTTCTTCATGTAATAATTTTGAGTTCGTAGAGGTAATTGGTCTTCCTAGGTGATAACTCTCTGTTACCACTGTTGGTTTAGTTGGAGGGTTTTTGTTTAAGTCTTGGGTGGATAGCTATCTTCAAACACTGTCACTAAATCTAGTCTCTGGCTTTCATGGGTTTAATGGTCAAAGGTTTTTTGCATCACTATGTGGGTTTACTTCAACATTTTCCACCACTAAAGTTCACAAAGTGAGTGTTCCGTTCTTAACTCTGCCCTATCCTCACCTTATGTTTTGGTCCCCTGCCATAGATTGTTACCTGTCCACTATGAGTCATGTCTGTCTCTGTGTGCACACCCTTGGCCTCAAAAGTTCCACCATTACGAGTAGTTGGCTCTATTCCCCTGGTGATGGATACTGGGCAAACGCTTAACCCTCTAGTTTGGAGTTTTATAGAGGAGACTGTTGTACCTATCAAGTTGTTACAGGTTATTGTGGATTGAAGGAATAGTCATTTTCCTTGGATACAGACTCACCCAGTTTTTCATATAGCAGCCGTGTTGGTTTGGCATTTGGCTACTGCTTCTGTGATAATAAGAATAAAACCTTCATTGCGGATTTCACTTTCAAAAGATACAGTCACCCTCCTTATGTTAATAGCTCAGTATTGTTAATGGAAAGGGCCTTTGCCCTGATTCTATTGGATGCGTGGGTATGCATAGCTACCGTGGCTCGTTCGCTTGATTGATTTTCTACAATAGTGGCGAATTGTTTGGTTGATATATAGTCATTGGTATTTGCACTAATAATTATTCGAATGATAGCTGACATTGGTTACGAATGCTTGGTGTTGCTCACACATGTTGCGTTGTGTGTATGGTTTTTTGCAAATAAAATATTGGGCATGGTAACTATGTTTTTCTTGGGGCCGAATGATTATTGAAATGGATAACTATAGAAAGTATATCCATTGCATCCTTCTGTTTGTTGGTTGTATAGGCCTGAGTGTGCACAACATAGTCGATCACGATGTGAATAAATTGAAGAAAGTATATCCATTGCATTCTTCTGTTTGTTGGTTGTATCGGCTGTGCACTGTGTGTGGTATAGATAGCTTGGGTTTCACACTCAGGTATACCCACAGAGTTTTAAGCATCTTTATTTATTACAATCGACCACTGGTTAAAGAAGGCATGTTGTTGATGACACTCATGTTGGATGGGTGGCCCAGGTTTTAAGTCACATTGAATTGTTTTTTTTTTACAGTGGCAGAACTACATTGCCTGGGAAAATTACCCGGTGCATAGCTTGTGTCTAAATGGTGACTGTGGGTTATATGATTAATCGTATTTTCGGGCATGGCAATCTAGTCTTGATTATCTAGTTACTTCCTATACATGTTTAATGAATACCACTGCATTTAAATGATAAGCCTGATTGCAGTGATAGTGATTTCATTGTTAATTTGAAAACATGACCTTTGAAGTATTATTTTGATTGAAGAAATGCATGGGTAGTGGTTGATTTTGATAGTTACAGATTGGAAATGGGTACTGTGCGTAAACTGTTATAAAATGAAAAGTATGTGAATTAAGGGAACATAACCTCTTACTAATGGTGTGGAATACATATTGTCTTGTGATGGCACTGTGTTGGATATTTGATTAATGAACAATGAACTAGTTAAATGCACAGGAACTATTATTTGGTCAAATGATTGTTGGTGGATGCATCTCCTTTCACAGAATGGTTATGGGTCACTTAATTAATTTCATGAATAGTAATCATTCTTATTCCCTTCCATTATTTCACTTTCCGCTAATTACAAACCCCGTCGCCTCCCATATTCATTTTTTTCACTCCCTGTTCTCAGATTGATTACAGTCAAGAGATTTCTGTGTTAAAGTAGATGGAAGTGGTAGTGTCTTGTGTGGATTGCAATGAGGTCTTATTGGTTGATTTATAGTTGTTTGTTGTTCTCATTGAGTAGTGACCATGTTTTCCCCCCCTTATTATATCATATTTTCACTCAATACAACCCCCTCACATATCCCAGAACCCTGTTTCACCCCCTGCTTGTTGATTAATAGTAAAACAATTTGTACGGATTGGATTGCATGAGTCTGATACATTGTTGAGCCAAATCTATTTAATATTTTTAAAGAGTTTTCATGTATGGTTATTTAAAAGACTATTTGCTAATTGATCACGCATGCATGATGAGTTTTTTCAGTCGATGTAGCCATGGCCGAGGAAACAAAGGTATATGTAATTGGAACCAAGGCCCAAGAAGGCCTAAGTTCTCCATACATTTTGACGTTGATTCAAAAGAGCTTGGCCAATTGTTTCATGCCGAATTCTTCAATTGGATTGGGTAGGGAATAGTCCAACCTAGGCCTGAAAGGCCTCCTTTCCAAGCCCCTCAAGCACCTAGTATCCCTATACCTCCTCATGTCTCATTACAACCCGAGGTCCCTGAAAATGATGGATGGCAGGAGATTGTCCACCCAACAGTCTCCCAACATCATGGCTGTCCCAAATTTTCTTTTCCTCCTCCTTCACCGGTTAACCCCATTTCCCAAGCTTCCCCTGATCACTCACCAATGAAATCCTCCCATGCTAGCACGAGATTGAAAAATAAGGCCCACCATGCCCTTGATAAAGGAAAAGCCATTGTTACCCCCTCCTCACCTGCCAATGGCTCTGACAAGTCTGTGTCTTCCCAGATGCATTTGAGGGATGATTGTTCCCACATGATCAGTGAAATTAGGCCTAAAGGCTCTGCATAGCCAAAGGAAAATTCAGAAAAATCAAGAGGTGACAAAAGAAATCAAGGAAGGGTTGCATCATAGAACAGGAAATATGTTTTTTGAGTTTATTATATCTATTGTTTTATGACAGTTGACTTTGGGGATCTTTGAACAACATGTTTATTTTGGATATATGAGTATTATTTTTGAAATAATTTCAAATTTCATGAGTTTAAATTGCCCAAAAGTGAATATGTTGATGGGAGGCACAACGATGTGTATTTTTCTTAACTAATGGTTATGTTATGATTGTTATGATTGTGAGTCATAAGGGGTCCCACCTACTAGTTATTATTTATTTATGACCCTTATTATAATTATTACTCTTCCCCCTAACTAAATTTAGTTGTGTCTTTTAATTAACTTAACTAATGAATTGGTTCAACTTATTCAAACAATTCTAATTTGTTAAAAGCAAAAGGAAAGGGAAGAACAAGGGGAGGATAGAAGCAGAAGAATGATAAGGTTTTCTCTTTGAGTTATGTTGAGATAGTTCAGTTTTAATTCATTCATATATTCATCAAGGCCTAATTCTCTTTTGTGATAGTAAGGTATTATTGTAGACATCAATATTCAAGACTGAATCAAATCATCCAGACACTTGTTTTTCAGATGTGTTGATCTAACTTTGATAGTCTATGTAGACTTGTCTGTTTGTGAATTAATTTTCATCACTAATAAAGGCTATTGTGCAGAGTCGGGTGGGAACCAATTTGTGGCAAGTTGATCCAACTTTTAGAGTTCAATTTTGGTTTTCTGTCAGAGGTCCTTTTGTATGTTCCATCAGGGATGTCTAAGTTTGACTTTGGTCCAAGATTTCTGTATGAGATTTTGTAAAGAAAACGACTCTTTAGTGAATTAGAATGAAATAAATGATTGCTTTATATCTCTTCCATCTTGATTATCATCTTGGTATATTTACTTTTGTTCTTACACTTATTTCAACAACTGTTATATTCAAAAAATTACATAAAAAGTGAATTTCCAGCAAGCTTTTTTGTTGATAAAAAACTACCCTAAGCACTCGTAATTAATACTTGTGAGTTAGGATGTTATTTTTTTTGGCTATAAACATAGGGTGATATTCCCATCTACTTTGATTTGTCCAAGTAAAGTCTGAAAATGTTTGAGTAAGATCATTTCATATATTTTCCTCAACATTTCTTTTGGTGACCATACTGGGGAAACCTTTGATATCTCTCTTGTTTATTTTTATATTCGATTTTTCATCGATACATCTTTCTTTTTTTAATTTGATTCTTTGACTGTTTTACTATTGATGACTGTTCTTGTTGCAAGGCAACCCAATATTGAGACCGGTCTCCAAGACCAGATGTTAAGGTCATAACCCGCACATAGGTAGATCAATGTATTCGGATGTAATAAAGGTCAATATTAATAAGACCTTTCAATAAAATAGAATAAGGCGGATGTAAGAAGACCTAATAGAAGCTTCCGCTTCTAGAAGGATCTTCCTCTAGATGCTTCTTTTTAGTATAAATAGGAG
>JASDQU010375232.1:38298-58010 GCA_032191745.1 Picea mariana
AATTTAATAATATAATCCTAAAAGATTAGCTAAACTATATTTATGTCTTAAAATAACATTTCTAATTGATTATTATTAAATAGTTGTTCATGATGGTTAATGATTGATTTAATTATTAATTAATTCATTAATTAATAAAGTATTAAATTAAAGGTGGATAATAAAATATATTATTAATTTAAGTTGCACTCCCAAAAATGGAAACATATTAATGAATGGAAAACATATTAATGAATGGATAAGATATTTAATGAATGGATAAGATATTTAATAATGGGATAAGCTATTAGGTGGGGGAGTAAATGAAGGGAAGGCGGTGAAGGAGGAATAAGGGGGGGAAAGGAGTCTGGAGGGAGTATCATTCTATAGGGAGTTGGCCATGGATTTTGGGGAGCTCTGAGTATTGCAGAGAGGGAGGAATTTTGTGATTTGCATTGACACAGTGGACCGGGGTTGCTGGGGGTTTTGGGCATGGAGGGCTAGGATATCCATTGATATCCTAGGGCTATGAGCTAACTAGTCGGCAGGGAGGTCGGTTTTGGGTGGTGTTCTAAAGAAGCAGAAGGAAGCAAGCTGCGGATAACAACATCAGGTTCAGCAAGCTGCGGATAACAACATCAGAGTTAAGGTATTTAATTCCAATTTATCCATTGTTTAATTAGATTTATGATTCATTGATAAATTTTATATGCGTAGGTGTTAAGTAAATTTGGAATTATTCTTCTTTATACAGCTTGTAGAAATTACGATACATTTGGTAGAATTACTAGAGGTTAATTTAAAATTGGTCTTTACATTTGAACTATAGTGAGAATTCCCTCTACTCTTATTTAATCTAGAGGATTGATATGCCCTGGCTCCAATCAGGGTTTTGGTGTTTTGCCACCAGAAACTTGTTGCAAATTTCAGCTAGCAATTTTCCCCTTTTAAACCATCTCTTAACACTAATCAGGAAGAGCGCACGCACCAACAATGAATTTCTTTGTAATGTGAATGGTGGTGTCCCCTATTTGGATATGAAACCTATCAAAATTATGCGTGAAGAGCAGGGCCACTCTTGTGTAATTTCCTTTGAAGGAACATATAAGGTTGAACCATTCTCCTCTAATAAATATATCTCTTATTTCTGGAATTTCTTCGAACGATTTGAGCCCTGTTGGCTCTGTTCTTTTCAATTTCCAATGCTCTTGAGGTGACACCATTGTGTTCTATATGCTCCTGCTAAGAGTGGTGATCAAATTATGTGTTGTTTTGGGTTTATTTACCACATGTCATAATAACCACACACGACCCTGCAATAATAATAATAACTCGAGGCACAAACATGCATGATATTAGCATGAAATTTGTAATGATGGTTGAACTGGTGACACACATGATATCGAGTGCATATGGAGATTAAAACTCATGCAAGGAACCAACACATCATTATTTAAACTTTTAAATAATTTTCAAACATTAAAACTCATAAAATAACGCTTTCTCTGTTGTTTGCAAGAATAGGGGCATTCTTGGAATAGATATCTTTTGCATCAATAGGCCTAAGTTAAGCTGCTTACAACCAAACAATGACATAACCATGGTGATGTGACTTATTCAATTAAAATTATGACTTGTATTAACCTTATAAAGAGAAAGGAAATGATGAAAATCAAATAGGAAGATGAATACCAATTGAAATGACTCAACACGCCATTGAAAAAAAACTAAGTAAAAAACTAGGTTGACATATGAATGGGTTGATTGGAGGAATAGAAATAAGAGATGCAGAACTAGGATTTAACATTGGCTCTAAATGGGGATAGCACTTCATTGTGAGGTGATAATAACGACATAATGTGTTCCTTAGTTCTTTATTTATGCCCCCCTTCCACTAGTCACTTTACTTTGTTTACCATCCTTGTTAACTATCTTATTTCAACTGAAACTCAAATATGCAACCACACCCCAGTTCCTTTATTGGGATATGGAGTCTTTTATTAAAACTAAACTACTGAATCAAACCTGAAATCAAAACAACTATGTACATAATGAACCACCTTTGGTTCATTAGGAAAAGTAATGCTCTAGGAAGCGCCCATTAACTGGGATTCCAAAGATCTCAATGTCATTCAGACTTTTCAAGATAAATATATTAATATCTAGAACTTTTTCCACTTTGAAGGGACCAAACCAATGATTATATAACTTACCATGATTAGGTTTGTCCTCTCTCCTAACATCCCACCTCAAAACTAGGTCACCTACCTGAAAATTTTCTTTTTTGATTTACTTGTCAAAGGCTACCTTGACCTTGCTCTGGTATGCTTCAATATTCTCATTTAATTCTTCTCTCCTTTAATGAACTTCAATAATATGAAAACTTATCCTCTGGATTTCATTATGCTCCTCCACTTTCTCCTGCAAAAATTTCAATACTGGTAAACCAAGATGGTTGGAAAAACAACATCCACCCCATAAAATAGCTGAAATGGAGAGGTTGCCAATGATTTCTTGGTGCCGATCTTGTCATCCCACAAGGAATAATTCATTTTAGAATCCCATGATTTTTTATGTTCATCCAACAATTTCTTGATGGTCCTGATGAGGGTTTTATTTGATGACTCTTCCAACCCATTCCCACATGGGTGGTAATATTCCAGATATAAAAAGTATGTAGAACAGAAATAAAATGCTAGAATGGCAGATAGACAACAATATAACCAAAGAAACACCACAATAACACTGAAATGATATCAAAATAACACTAGAAAGATAACTTTGATTCTGAGAGAAATGTTCACGGGCCTCTTCGAGGGGGAAACCTCCAATCGAGTAGAGCTCTATTACAATAATATCCAAGCTAGGGTTCTCATACCCTCGACTCCTATTTATACTAAATATGTCTATCAAAAGAACCATCTAGAGGAAGATCCTTCTAGAAGCAAAAGCTTCTATTAGGTCTTCTTACATTTGACTTATTCTACTTTATTGCAAGGCCTTATTAATATTGAACTTCATTACATCTGAATATATTGTTCTGCCTATGTGTGGGCTAGGTCCCTAACATGTCCCCCCCCTTAAAAAAAGCCTTGTCCTCAAGGCTTGAGATGTGAAAATTGTTGCAGAATGGTAGTTGGTTCCCAAGTGGCATCTATTGGAGTTGTATCTTTCCACTGGACTAACACTTACTTGATGGTTCTCTAATGCAGGTGACGCTCACGTTGGTCCAAACATTCTTGTGGTTGTAGACAAATGGATCCTTCTTCGTCTAACCCGGGAAGGTTGGTTTGAATTTGGCACTTAGTTCCAATCACCTTCTTTAAGCATTGAACATGAAAAACATGAGGTATCTTAGAATGAATGGGAAAAGCTAACTAATAGGCCACCTATCCCACATCCTTGAGAACGATATAAGGACCATAAAATTTGGGCGCCAACTTCTGACAATGCTCGGCCTTGAAGGAATTTTGCTTGTAAGGTTGCAGTCAAAGGAACACCTAATCCCCTTCTGCAAATTGACATTTAGAGAGACCTTGATCTGCTTGTTGCTTCATGCAATTATGTGCCATGACCAAATTCTCTTTGAGGGTACAGAGAATATCCTCTCGAACTGTAAGTGTTTGGTCAACCCCCTGGACCTGCGAGACACTAGGTAATTATGAGATAACTAAATGTGGATTTTTTCCATATACTGCTTCAAAAGGAGTCATGCGTGTAGCTATATGGTATGAAGTGTTGTAACACCATTCATCTAGGGGTAACCATTGAACCCACTAATTTTTATTTTTCGAGGAAAAACACATCAAATATGTTTCCAAGCACTTGTTGACAACTTCAGTTTGACCATCAGTCTAGGGATGATAAGTTGTGCTGAGATGCAATTGGGTGTCTTGTAGATTGAATAGTTCTTGCCAAAAATTGTTGGTGAAAGTTGGGTCGCGATCATAAACAATAGAATGTGGCATGCCATGAAGCTTCAAGACCTGATCCATGAAAAGTTGAGCCAAAGTGGATGTTGTAAATGGGTTTTGAAGAGCACATAAATGAGAATACTTGGAAAGTAAATCAACAACCACCATGTTGACTGATTTATTTCCCAATTTGGGTAAGCCTGTAATAAAATCCATAGAGATATCCCTCCAAATATCAGGTTGAATCGGAAGCGGTTGTAGTGTGCCAAGAGATTTGACTGTTTTTCTCTTGTTGCGTTGACACACATCACATTCAATGAAAAAATTATGAACGTCTTACTTCATACCATCCCGACATCCCCATACCCATTACATAAGCACAAAACCCAAAAATCCCTAAATAAGGGGCCGATATCCTACGATCTCTGCTTCAACTTGCACTCTGCCTTCGATAGCCTATCGAAGTCCCAAAAATGGGTGAAAAGTGACCGAGGATATTCAAAACTTGTTCAAGGGACAACAGTCCCCCAAAAATCACCTATGACTCGTCCCTAGTCACTTTGATCTGGGTAGCTCCACCTTAAAATCCTCAAGCCTGGCTCGAGCTGCTTTGACTTGCTGCTTTGCTAGGGCCTCTTGCTCGACGAATTCCTGAATAACTACCTCATTCACAGGTTCTTCCAAGTGTTGTTCGACTACAGTGACTACTTGTTCCAGCTCTTCTCCTCGGCCTTCAATTTATTCAAACAGTTGGCAAGCTTTGTCCTAGACTGGTTGGAGACTCTGAGTCACTTCCATGAATTTTCTCTGTATGGTATGGACCTACTGCTGAGTAGTGCATTGTTCCTGGGAATTTTTCATCCTCTCAACTACTGACAGGAGTTTCAACTGTGCATGTATTGTCGCTACTTGTTGCCTTGCCTCCTGGAGCTATGACACCAATGTCTTCAATTTAGGTTCCTAAGTAAGTTTCTCATAAGTCTATGCACTTCTACTGCTAAATTGTTTACATTCCAAATCTAATTCTCTGATCCTCTCAACTGCGCTTTGGGTGGTGGCTACTCTTTGGTCTCGCATGTCTTGCGAAGTACTTGATATTATTTGTAGCTCTAGATCTATTATTCTCTATTGAAGCTGCTAGATGGATTCGGTAAGATTCACTACTTGGTGCTCCACTGGGTCTTCCTCCTTTTTCTCTAAGCCCATCATAGAGCAAAGTGCTCTATTGACTGCTTCTTTTAATCCAACCTGATCTGCGAGCAGTTGTTCCTTCTCTTGCTGGATCCGCGCTCTCTCCTCTTTGAACTTTGTTTGTAGGTCATCCTTTTCCTATTGCGCAACTCGACATTTCTCTATCACTTCCTCTTGTGCTTGCTTAAGGGCCACTGTGGCCTATTCATTTTCTTCCCATGCACGACGAAGGTAAGCTTCAGTCACATTAGCTATTCTACAGAGTTGGGTAGGCTCATCTCCCAAATCTGGTTCTTCTGACAGTGGGGGCACAGTGGACATTGTGCGACTGGAGTGAAGGGCCTGTTGTACCCCTCATAGTTTTGATTCAATTATTTCATACATGGTCTCTTTCTTAGCTTCATTTCTCTGCAAAATATCTTCTGAGGCTTCTAATACAACTGTGATGATGATTTTGAATTCATCAAGCATGAGCACAGTCTACATCTTGGTATTACTAGCTTTTGACTTCTTCCGCAATGTGGGTTTCGTAGGAGAAACCTTTCTTTTGTTAGACGGCTCTGCATCATCAGGGGGATACCTTGGCGGTATTACTTTGGCTTACTTCTTCTTGTCTTCTTCTCCATTGTTCTCTTCTTTGTCTACTTCATCATCACCTCCTCCACTAGGTGATTCTGAAGTAGTCTCTTTTGATGCGTTGTTCAACTTCTGTACCTCTTCTGTCTTCCTCCTTCTACTAGTTCCAAGTTTATTGTACCCTTCGCGAGTGACCACCGAGATTCTGATTAGTTTGGGGTCGGACAATTCTGTGGGGTCAACTAGGATAAGGAGCTCTATAGGCCATTCCTTAGTTATTTCTTCTAGGTCCTTCTTTGTGAGTTTGTATTAACTCTGTAGTACTTCTTTGTGTTTGTCTCCACGTGCAATGATATAGATAAATTGTCTATCTGCGTGGAACTTCACAAATGTATTGAACCTGTGTAGGGTGTTTGATGTCATACGAGGGACAACCTCAATATCCCTCTTTAACTACAAGTAGTAGGTGTGGAACAACGCGTTTTACTGCCATTTTTTTCCCATATTTCTCGAATACCAGAGCATGGTGAACTTCATGGCTAAGGGTTCGGTTGGCTCTATTTCAGGGAAGGTCGCACCTTCCGACATCTCCAAAGCTATGAATGTGATGAGGATCAACAACCAACTAAAGTGGAACTCATAGCCCTGATCCTGAGCTTCACGACAGTCTTTTTCTAACTGGTTCACTAAGTAGCTTTCCCGGTTCATTTGTAGCCCCTCTATGCATTTTCCTGTGAGGTCAACAACAAACCCTGTGACCTGTGTGGGTCTGTTCTTTATTACTAGCTTATCGGCAATCAACTAGAAAGTGAGGTGCACTGTGCCATTATGGATGGAGGCCACCTTGTAGCCTCTCTTCCCCTTCTCCACATCGTCATAGGTATATTTAATCTTCTACGCCAGGGCACGGTCTGCATCCTTTTTGGGTAAAAGTATTATGGGTCTCGTCCCTACATGCTCAATCTGGTGATCCGATGGATCAACACCGGATCAACAGTGATGTGTCTGTCTAGCCACAAATAACCACATGGAAACTTGACATCGGGAGCTTAATGCACACGTTAACCTCCTAGTGCCTTGCGAAATGGGGTATCTTCATTATGTTCATGATGGTGGACTGTGCGAGGTCCATAGTCCATGGTTGGGGGTTTATCCTTGACTTCTTCCCCTTCGTTCTAGTCAAATACCTGTGAGGTGCAAGCATGCTAAAGTTCTTGGGTTCTCCCAAGTTGAAATCGTTGATCTTCAACATTAGAATCTTGTCCTAATGAGGCTTGCTTATGCGTATCCCCTTCGGGAGGTATGTAGTAATCAAGTCGTAATCGAAGTCCCTGGGGACACTGCCACGATTCACTGTGCCAACCAGAGGAAGGATGTAGTCAGGTAGGATTGATGGGATTAACTTCGCATTTTCCAGGTCATCTTGATGCTTGGTTCTTTTGTCAGTCGTAGCTCAGGATGGTCCAAATCCATGAGTAGTGGATGGGGAGGCTTGCACTCCTCTTGTTGATGAAGCTTGAATTCCAACAGACATCACATTCTCATCCATAAGTTTGATTAGAACTTCTTCGACAGACTTTTCTACGACACTGATTTTGTACGAAATGCATGCTCGAGATCGAAAAACTCAGGTTGATTAACAAATGCTCAATGTAATGGAACAAGTGGAGAAGTCTTAGTAAACACAATGTGACAATAATGAGTTCTCTTGGGTACAATTCCTAAAAGTGTTCTCGACGCAACAGTCGACAGAATAAGTAGACAACGATGTAACGAATCCCTCCAACGGATAAGAAGCCTTCATTAATGCATTTATGTTCATTATGGTGTGGTCCCAATGGTTCGATGGCAAGATTTATGATCATAATTGTTTTTTTAGTCATTCGGGAATGACAATCTAATGGTCATAATGCCTCTAACAGTTATATTTCTCCACTGTGGCGAAGTGCCAATTTGAGTTGCTTTGATATTCCGGTGAAGTTCGAATTATGGAGACCTTCCTTCTGCGAAGACTTCTCTGGAAATTCCTGTAACTTTTCTAACTTTGTTTTCTTCTTGCTGAGATTTCTAGCCTTCTTCCCTGTGATCTACGTCTTGATATTCCTCTTTCCATTCTGATTCTTATCTCCTCTTGGCATATAAATTCATGACGTTGGCGGTCTTTCCTAAGGTTCAAGGGAAATACTTCTTCTCTATCTAGGGTAGGTGCTCTACTCTCTTGTACAAACAAGTGTTTCAAGTCTTCTTGTATTCTTTCAACTTAGACATCCATATTTTTGGTCCTCAGTAGCTTCGACTAGTTTTCTTGTTCCTTCAGTAAGTGTGTTATTCTCTTAGCTATGAAGTCTCTTAGGTATTTATTTTTCTGTTCTAGAGATTCCTCTTCTTTTCTTTGGGTTTGATCTTTCTCAATCCAGGTTTTTCCTAGTAACATAGCAAATGGGGCGTTGTTCTCAATAAATTTAACAACCTCAAATTCTTCCTTTGTCGAAGTTCCATGAGAAGTCATAGATGTCTGGGTAATTCTTCCACATAGGGTTATCAAATTTCCTCTAAATAATCCTATTCCTCCCAATGAAGGAATCATAACAGGCTTTCCCAAAATTTCCTAGATTCTTTCTGTCACGATATTCACTTTTGTTTCCTCATCCAAAACACAATACATGTAGAAGTATCCTATTTGTGTTTCTATGCACTTTTTTTCTTTGAATATCTATGATAAGTTGATATCTCTATGGTCATTCATGGTTTCTTTCATTTGTAGTAATACAGTCTCTAAGTCTTTTTGGGGTTCTTCCATGATCTTAGATTCTTGGTATTCCTCAGGGTTTTCTTGTCTCATATTCATTCTTTCAACCTTAGCAATCATTCTAGGGAAATCCAAAAATTCATGGTCCATAGCTTTAAAACAAACACAACTAGGTTCTCTACCAGGGCATTCCTTAGCAAGGTGTCCCAGTCTTCTGCAATTGTAACAAAGAGTTAATCCTCTCCTTCTCTTAAATGATCCCCAACCTTTCTTGTACTGCGCACTAGGATCATGGTGGCTAACCTGCAAAATATTGTTCCTAGGATCCTGCATCCATTTGTTAGTCCAAAAATCCTTTATATGCATAGGAATAACATATATTTCACAATTTCTATCAGATCTACTCATATCAAATAATTTTTCTTCTAATTGTGCCCTATTTTTCAGGCTAGGACAAAATTTATCAAACATACCTAGATCCATACTTTCGAAACAAAAATTTCCACTTATCTTACCTTTAATAGAGCACAAATCTTTCAGATCTTATTTCTGCAAAAAAAAATTCACTGTTCTTAGCTTTATCAAAGAACAAAGATTTCAGATCTTACCTCTTTTCTTCAGATCTGCCTCCTTACAGATCTTCATCAGTCAAGTATAGTACTACGTACTAGGGAAATAGATCTACGCACAAAGATTCATCTTTTCCTCAGTTCCCAACAATCATAGTTTCAGGTCCCGACAACAGAACCATTTGTTGGCACATGGGCAGACCCGAGGTTCAACGCTTCAACATTGCACCAACAAAACCCTAACTACCGACCCTTTTGGCAACACCTACGAAGTAGATGAAGTCTCACCCAAGGTAGAGGTAGGGGTGGTTGCAGGACTTAGATGTCTGCAACCTAGTTGGGACAGAGATATGTGATTACAATACCTTAACATAACATTTATCAGTTTTCATTCCTTAGTATCTATCCTTTGTTTATAGCGCAGATAAAACCTAATTAAGTAAACAATATCCAACACATTCAAGCACTAAGAACATCAAAATAGACCAGATCTGGTACTCATTCATATCGCCAAGCACTAAGATATCGTATCAGATACATCTAAACATACATTATTGTACTAATCATAAATCATATGAGCAATAAAACAACCATAATGCACAAAGAAACCATAACATAGGATATATGTGGTCCACCCCCAGCCTAGGGCTATGTCCACCAACTCTTCTTCTCTTTATTTCCTTTTGTCAATCATCTACATGCACAGAGCCATAGGATCCTACTTCGTATAGGACAAGATATCTAAGCGCACTTTGCCAGATCCTCCTTCCTCAAGCTAGGTTACAACACAAAACCTTCTTACAATATACACAAGCTTCTTACATCCACTTGCACTTATCTTTTCCAGTTCCCAACACAACATGCACAAAGCATTTATAACTATCACTTGCACTTAGCACATATGCACCTACTATCTCTTCTTACATTTCCTAGACACCTATTTATACATTAAAAAAGTGTCTAGAGATGGGTAAGCCCATAGGCCGACATCCCCATCCCCGTTACATAAGCCCAAAACCCAAAAATCCCTAAAAAAGGGGTCAAGATCCTGCGATCTCTGCTTCAACTTGTGCTCCACCTTCGAAAGCCTTTCGAAGTCCCAAAAATGGGTCAAAAGTGACCAAGGATATTCAAAACTTGGTCAAGGGCCAACACGTCAACACACATCACATTTAGCGACAAAATTACGAATATCTTGTTTCATACCATCCCAGAAAAAAGAATGTTTGACCTTGTCATAGGTTTTGGTAAACCCTGAATGCCCAGCTGTGGGTGTAGCATGAAGCTTAAAAAGTACCGTGGATTTAAGTTTTG
The DNA here is from genome assembly GCA_032191745.1 of Picea mariana. Lineage (NCBI taxonomy): Eukaryota > Viridiplantae > Streptophyta > Pinopsida > Pinales > Pinaceae > Picea > Picea mariana. Next base: position 48,591 of record JASDQU010375232.1, read on the forward strand.
ATTTTTTACATAAATAAACATGGCCTTTGTATAGAATCTCATCATGGAGCTAAGAGTACCCTGGGGAAATGGGAGCATTAGACTGCAATTGTTGTATCAGATGCGAACTTTTGGGATCATGTAGCCATTCCTAGCGAACACCTTGGAGCCAATCTGGTATAATGAAGGAGAGAGAAAAAATGGATCCTTCATCTTCATATTTTTAGGACAGTGCATCTGCAACCACATTATCTTTGTCTTTCTTGTAAATGATCTCATAATCATATCTAAAGAGCTTAGTCACCCATTTTTGCTTCTCTGGGGAGGAAATGCATTGTTCTAGAAAATACTTGAGGCTTTGATGGTCTCTCTTAATTTGGAAGTGTTTCCCCAATAGATAAGGGCACCAAAGATCAACGATATGCATAATAACCATAATTTCCTTTTCATAGATTGATTTTCCTAGATTTCGTTCAGACAGTTGCTTGCTAGTAAAGGTCAAAGGCCGACCCTCTTGCATAAGGACAACACCAATTCCTTTCCCTGAAGCATCACATTCCAGGACAAAGGTCTTTGTGAAATCAGGAAGGGCTAGGATTGGAGTGGTGAACATGGCCATCTTCAAGGTTTGAAAATCTTGAGCACCTGTTGGAGTCCAAGTTAAAGAGTTCTTTTTTAGGAGTGCAGTGAGAGGTGCTGCAGTCTTTCCATAATTCTTAACAAACTTGCGATAATGACCTGTTAAGCCTAGAAATCCATGAAATATTTTGAGAGCCTTTGGGTGAGGCCAGTCTTTCATATCTTTAATCTTTTTAGGATCCACCCTGATGCCATCCTTTCCAACCAGATGACCCAAGTACTCAACTTCCAAGGCACCAAAAGCACATTTAGACTATTTCAGGAAAAGTTGGTGTTGAGAGAGTAGATGGAGAACTCGATCCACATGAGAAATATGGTATGTCCATGTTTTTCTATATATGAGGATATCATCAAAGAAAACTAAGACAAAATGACAGAGAAAATGATGGAAGACATGATTCATGAGGCTTTGGAAGGTGGAGGGGGCATTACACAAGCCAAAGGGCATGACTAAAAACTCATAGTGGCCCTCATGAGTTCTAAATGAAGTCTTAGGAATGTCTTCCTCTTTCATACGTATCTTGTGGTAGCCAAAACAAATATCAAGTTTAGTAAAGAACTAGGCACCACTCAATTCATCCAAGAGGTCACCAATGACAGGAATGGGAAATTTGTCTTTAATGGTGAGTTTGTTGAGGGCACGAAATTCAGGACACATTCTCTAAGAACCTTCTTTCTTCAGAACCATGACCATAGGAGAAGAGTAGGGGCTCGTACTAGGGAGGATAATGCCTACGTTGAGTTCCTGAACCATTTTCTCGATTTATTTTTTTTGGGAAAAGGGGTGACGATACGGACGAAAATTGGGAGGAAGGCTTCCTAGTACAAGGGGAATGGAATGATCATGAACACCACATGAAGGAAGGAGTCCTTGGGGAGTGGAAAAGACCACTTTATGTTTAGAGAGGATGGATTGGAGGTCTTGCGGCACCGAGGGTGTCTCAGTTGCTTTTATGGCATGGAGTTGGGAAATAACACCAGAATGACCTTTTTCGAGCAGCTTTTCCATGCGATGGGAATGAATGATCTTAGGTGAACCGACAACGATGCCTTGGAACGTATATTGTTGGCCCTCCTGTTCGAATTCCATGGTTAATTCCTTAAAATCCATGAGAATGTGACCCAAAGTCCTTCGCCATTCTGCACCCAACACAATGTCACAACAGCCCATGTCGATAGCAAACATATGAGATTTCAGGTGGTAGTCACCAATTTGGAGACACACATTTTCACAACGCCCTTCACATTTCATGGAGCCACCATTGGCAATCATGATTTGGAAATTATTGATTGCATGGATATAGCAATGAGTTTCTTGGGCAATGTGGCGATGAATAAAATAATGGGTGCTTCCTCTATCAACAAGAATGATGACCTTCCTATGATTGATGTAACCGATTAGCTTGAGGGTTTGGGGAGCAGAGAAGCTAGTGAAAGAATTCAGGGAAATGACCATTTCTACTTCAGGAGGGCTTGAGGGAGGGGTTATGTCAGCAGTTTTAGGTGACTCAGACACTAGGGGAGTTTCAACATCCTCTTCCAAAATATACTCCAAGATGGCCATAAAAATATTTGTTTCCTTACACTCGTGGCCCAGAAAATATTTGGCATCGCAATTAAAACAAAGGCATTTGAGTTGGCCATCCATTTCAACCCTGGTCAATTTTTGGATATTTAGTGGAGAAGAGGGAGTAGTGGGATTTACTGGTTTAGTGTGAGGGATAAAGGAGGGTTTCTGGTTTGAGAAGATACCACCTGTTGTGCTTCTTTACCTCTTTTAGTAGCCTCCACCCAACTCTCAGGCCGAGCCATGAGAACATGGGAAAAAATCTCATCCTTGAGGCCACTGATAAAACATTCTCGGAAAAAGGCATCAGACATGCCTTCTGTCCGAAAAGCTAGGCACTCAAAAGAAGCTATAAATTCTTCCATAGTTGTGGATTGTTTAAACTTTGTCAATGGCCTAAATGGTTTGTGTCATTGTCAAAGCGTTCATAAATCTTTTCCACAAAGTGTGTCCAAGCAATATACCCTCGAAGGGAAGTTTTTCTCCATTGCCACCATTGCCAACATTCTTGATCAAGATAGAGAACACCATATCGGAGTTTGGCCAAGTCATCTATAATGTCGTATAAAGAGAAATAATGTTCCATTTGGGTTACCCAACCAATGGGATCTGAGCCATCAAATTTGGTCACATCCACCCACGGAAGGCGTAGGTCACGTTGAAAGTGATGGGGCTGAAAATTATGGGAATGAGAGGAAGTTTCAACTTCAGTATGTGGAGGTGGGTCAGATAAAGGGTTATCTGTAGGGATATGCAGCTTGGTTCAGATCATCAAAATGATAGATTCAATATGGGTAGTCATGTCTTATTTGAGTTCCTCGATTGAGGCGATGATGGAGGACTACATGGTTGTATTGATGGTGACAACATTGGCACTGAGTTGTTTCACTTCTTGTTGAGTCTCTTTGAAATTAGATTGCAAGGTATTGAAGTGATCTTCCAAGTCTTGGATATGGGTATGGGCCATGATGACGAGGGAACCAAAATGGAGTGGGTGGGGTCAAAATTTTTTCTGAAAAATGATATGTTTGAATGTGATAAGGGCGAAGAGATAAATTCAATGTAATAGGTCTCAACTTTTTTTTTTTTTTACACCTGCGGAGTTATACTCTGGTCTAAAGAATACAGTAGTGATGAAATGCCAAAATGATTAACAAGGAATAAATGTGTAGTGATTTGGCAACCCTAACATAGCTGCGCGGCAATAAATCTTTTCTGTATAATTTTATTTTATTTTGTTTTCATCCCTAAGGGTTAGGTATTCAAGGGTTCTACAGACAAGGGTTTTCCCTGTGCTATAGCTCTCTGATATACATGCAAGGTCAAACAGTAGTACTCAGCCCAATATCTTAGGGCACCAACTAAGGAGGCTAGACCATGCTCTTAGCCATACTACCCGACTACCTAGGTACTAAAGAGTATCTTCCTGAGTGTTGTTCTCGGTGGCACTATAGCAGTCATTTGGTACTAAAGAGTATCTTCCTGAGTGTTGTTCTCGGTTTATCTAAAGAGAGCTTCAGGTAATCTAGGATGATCCGTACACCGTTGTTGTCTAATGCACTACCACTCAAAGGGGTAACAACAGGGGTTACAAGGGTGGCCAACAGATGTGCACTTAAGTATCACTTGTACTTGATGCGTGTATGAATCCCTCAACCGTAGGTTTATTTGCGTAATGACAGATTTCTATGGCTTAAAGACGTTGGAATACATCTCTACCCTGAAAAAAAAAATTAACCCACAATTTCTGACGAGGAAAGTTCTCTATTACCACTTGTAATATTCCAGATATAAAAAGTATGCAGAACAGAAATAAAATGCTAGAATGGCAGATAAACAACAATATAACCAGAACAACACCACAATAACACTGAAATGATATCACAATAACACCAGAAAGAGCACTTTGATTCTAAGAGAAATGTTCATGGGCCTCTTCAAGGGGGCAACCTCCAGTCGAGCAGAGATCTATTACAATAATATCCAAGCTAGAGTTCTCATACCCTTGACTCCTATTTATACTAAATATTTCTATCAAAAGAACCATCTAGAGGAAGATCCTTCTAGAAGTGGAAGCTTCTATTAGGTCTTCTTACATTCGACTTTTTCTACTTGATTGCAAGGCCTTATTAATATTGACCTTTATTACATCTGAATATATTGTTCTACCTATGTGCAGGTTAGGTCCCTAAAATGGGTAATATGGTGTAGAGTGTATCAGGATAATGTTGTAATTCCCACATAAATCAATTAAGACCTTGGATTTGAATGCTTGAGCTTTGTTTGTTACTAATTTCTTGGTGCATCCAAACCTAACAAAGATGTTTGTCTCCAAAAATTTTATGATCACCTTGTTAGTAACATTCCTAGTAGGAACAAATTCAATCCACTTTGTGAAGTAGTCAGTGGCAATAAGAATCCACCTGTGTTGTACAATGGAGGATGGGTTTATCTCGCCTATGAAAATCCAGGCCCCATTGTTGAAATGGGCCACTAGGAGCAATGGGTTTCAGGGGTAGTGAGAGAAATTTATGTTTTCCAGAAAATGTCTTACATTATTCATAAGCTCTGACCATGGAAAACACATCAGAAAATATGGTGGGCCAGTAGTATCTAGCCATTATAAATTTGAGGGATGTATCTTTGCAGTGTTGGTGCCCTCCACAAACTCCTCTATTCATATCTGTTATGAATTTTTTTAACTCATCTTCATCCAAACATTTCAGCAAAACACCAACATGGTCTTTCCAATATACATTCTATTTTAAAATGCAATATTTTACAACCTTCAATTTAAGAGACCTATTTTTGGATTTCTCCAATTATGGTGGACATTCTAGGTGCTATAAAAAAATAAAAAACGTCTCTATACCAGGGTGAAAGAGAATACTGATCAAGTACGTGCATGTTGTTCTTCCCATCCTGCATTAGTGGAGCATATGATTTATTAAAGGTATCGTGAAATTCCAGTGCTTTGTAGTTTGAATAAGATAAGAGTTTTGTAAGGCCTTGTCCCTTGATCAACTTAGTAGGATTTATGTGTAGGTCATATTCTAAAAGTTTGACTATCCACTTGCCCCTCTTCCCCTCATTGTATGGTTGGATAAGGATTTCCTTCACATTGCTGCTAGGAACATAAGTTGTTATGTTGAACTACAAAACATAAACCCTCAAGGACTTCAAGGCTTTGACTAAAGCATAATCCCGCTTCTCCGATATGTCATATTTCAGTTCACTATCCCTGAGATATTTTATGAAGAAGGAAGTGGGTTGTTCATTCCCTTCTTCATTCTTTTGCAACAATACAACAACAATAGTCTCCTTAGAGGAAAACGAGAAAATCAAGAATTCTTTGGAATAGTCTGGACTAACCATAACAGGGGCTTCAATCAAAGCCTGCTTAATCCTTTGGAAGGATGATTGGTTTTCCCATGACCATTTAATATTAGAATCTTTTTTCATCATGTTATTAATAGGCCCTATGATCTCAACAAAATTTGGTACAAAACGCCTCAAAACAATTATTTTTCCTATGAAAGACTGGATGGCCTTTGTATTCCTAGGCATGTCAATTTTATGGATTCCATCTACCCTTTTCGGGTCTATATTTATCCCCCTCATAGATATAATGTGGCCTAGGAGCTTTCCTTATTATTAGCGTCAGAAGTCACTCCTGGATTGCTTGCAGGAGTAGAGCCCAACGCTCATTAGTTTTTATGTCACGATTTTATAATTGGGAGTGGTCAAATGGAAATAGACCCAGGAAAGCAGCATTGACTCAGGAAAATGGGCCTGGTATGTAGAAAGCAAGGGAGGTCTTGATCCAACTTCTGTCAATAAAGTGATTAAGGGGTGGTAGATGGAAGACTTTTGAGAAGGGTGAGCAATAATGCCTCAGGCAACCGGCCTTCGGAAGCTTGAGGAAGAAAAACTCAAAAGCCAATATCCTCTTGGTCTAGAGTTTCAAGGAGCTGAAGGGTGACTCGACTGGATCCTCCAATTCCAAGCCATTCCAATGCTGAGAGAACACAAGAACTGATTAGAAATGTTGCGACTATTGCAGTGATCCAACCTACATCATCCTACAACAACGCAACTCGACTGGATCCTCCAATTCCGAGCTGTTCTAACACAGTAAACAAATAGATGGAAAAAGAGGCTGACATCCATAAAGTAAGAAGTCTCAAATGCCTTATACATTAACCAGAGCAGCCAATGCTTAATCAAACTTACAGAGTGGGAGCCTAGCTCAACCATCCCCTTTTACAAAAATGGAGAAAACGTCTACATATACTCAAAAAAAACAACAACAACAAAAATGAGATGCTGCATTAAAGAATTGTGTCTGCATGGCTTCTGACAGCCTGCCTATGCAGACTCTAGATGATCATGCACCTATGACAGACACCATCAGATTTTAGACTGTCCTTCTATAGGTGAGTCGACGTCAATTAATCCTTTGCTGGACCTTCCTCTTTATGGTGGAGATGACGCTCAACCACCAGCAACAACCACCATAACTGCATTCTTGGGACTAGGGACGTCCTCGGTCAAATCTGCCGTTTGGGACGTGGAGGTCTTCTAATGGTGCCACCTGGATCAGTCGAACAATCCTTCTTTGGGCACTACTTCACTGGACTGTTGTGAGGGATCCCTATGGCGGATGTGGATGAGGGTGTGACGGGGGTTAAAAGCGTGAACACTGTGGAGGTGATGAAGAAGAAATGGGAGTTGTGACATCAGCTGAGGAATGCCACGCGGTCTGAATAAGACAGAGGAGGAAGGAGCATGGAGTGCAAGAGTACAGGAGGAGGTGACTGGGAATGAGAGGGACACATGGAAGGAGATGAGAGGACTATGATCTGAGGAGGTGCCATGTGGATGGAGAGAGGGAATTTGGATAGATGACAAGGGAAAAGGGAGGCAGTAAGTGGAAAACAGGTGGCAATGGGGAGGACGATACCAAAGGTGACACATCAAGCAAGGGACCCCACAATAATAACACATCAATTCTGGACCCCNCCCCCCCCCAATTAAAGGCAGAAAGGCAAGGGGGGTCTGGAATGAAGCCTTAGCCATTGATTTAGGCACCCCGCTCCTAGCCATTAGAGAGTTGCACGCTCAATTCCGGACCCCCCCCTTCTGCTTAAAGGTAGAATGGCGGGGGGGGCTTCGAAATCTGCTCCTGACCGTAGATCTGTGTGCGTAGATCCTAGCCACCTAGATCCATGCCCCCTTTAAGTCCAACGCGCCCAAGTTTCATCGATGGATGGATGACTAAGATGACTTCGGTGCTTTCGCTAGGAAAATCCCGAAAGGCCCCACCTGAGGCTCAGATCTACACCACGTGTTCTTCAGATGAATAATCAAGATGGATTTATCATTAAAAGGGGGCTATCTCCATTCCCGGGCTCGCTTATCGTGACCTGGCGCTAGGACCATGGGCTCGGCTTTGAAGGGCACTTATCGACATTTTGGGGTTCGGGGTTTCGAGATGTAAAATGATGAGGAACTCTTACCCCTCGAATCCCCGACTATCGACATGAAATGATCGTGCACCATGTGTCCTTTTAGATGGATGGTCGAGATTCTTCATGAATGTATATGGACGCTACCCATCGTGCTAATCCTGGTGCAACTCCGCTAACCATGATTTCCCGTCGACCGTCGATCTGCTCCTATGGACGAATCTGGGTCGTTGACAACATAATTTCGCCCGCGCACTTGATTTTTAGCTTGAAATGGGGCTTTGCATGCTACTCTTGGGCATTCTTCATGCAACCTGCAGACCTGGATGCTCTCGAGCCCAAGACAAGAATTATCTCTAACATTAGGCTCCATGGGGGATAGATTTGTCCCTGTGATGCTCTAAGAACTCATTCCGCAGCTTCAGTGCCTTGCTGTTGGGCTATGGAGTCAGGCTCAAAACATCCCACAACTGAAAATACAAGCCGAAAAATAAAAGCAACAAAATAAAGATACATGCTCAAAGGAGCTTATTTATATACAATCCTAAACTAATAAAACACTTTACATGGGGCTAGGTGAAAGCAGATTTCCAGCATAGCCATTCAAGCAACTTCCTGGATAGAAGCTCCTTCCTTCTATCAATGATCATCAGCAGATGGTGTAACCATGACAACAGAACGGTTACACTCTTCAAATCCTCCTTATAGGCTAGAGTTGAGATGAAATAGGGCGGCTCCAAGGCATAGGGGAAATGCCGCTCCATGTACTTACTGACAGGGTCATAGAATGAGTGGCCAATCCCAGAAAACTGGCGACAAACAGCCGCCTGTGCTACATAGCTTTCCACCTGTGGTTGAATATCTCTGATAAGCATAGGTAGGAGGACAACTGACGCAGGATCACTGATCTCAGGTGGTGGCTATTTGTTGATTAGCTCCAGATAGAACATGAAATTCATGCTCAGCTATTCCTCTGGTTCCTCCTCCTCTTTCCCGTGCACTCCCCCATCTTGTAAAAAGGGAATGGTCTCCCGATCCTTCTCTTCAATACCAAATGCAAATACATCATGGGAAATCTCATGAAGAAAGAAAGAATGATCCTCTTCCACAATGGCTTCTTTGTTTAAATTTGAGACAGTAGGCTTATTGGGGGCAGATGCTAACGCATCCAAAAAATCTTCAATAATCTCTTCAAAAGAGCTGCTTAGATCATCTGCCTCGAAGACTGGAAAATCCTTTTTGCTTCCTTCAGATTCCAATTTTGCACACTGGGGAGTGGGGAATATCGTCTGCACCACTAGTTCACTCAAAGCGCCATCCTCCTCTCTGGGAACTTCATAACTCTCATAACCCCCCCTACTGCAGACGAATGGGGAGGAGAAAGGACGGAGCTCTGATCTAGGTCATCAGGATCATCCTCATAGCCTACATCCGAAACAACTTCATCCAATATAGAGTTGTGGTATCCCTCACTACAGTTATGACAAACGAACACAGAGGGATAAAACTCTTGGTAATAGGCGACGAAAGCTGCATGAAACTTTGAGAGTGAAGAAATGCTAGTAGGGGGTAAAGAATGATACCATTTACGTGCATCCCTTGCTAACGAGAACATGAACATTTTCAATAATACATCCTCATGATGTATCTCCCACTGACGCATGAGTTCATGAAACTCACTGAGGTGCTGAGCAGGGTTGTCATCTTCACGCTTTCCAAATATGGGAAAATAATTGCCCCATTCATTCGGAGAGGGGACAACATTAG
>JASDQU010375232.1:75312-85414 GCA_032191745.1 Picea mariana
ATCCCTACCGTAGATTTGACGGTTGTGTATCAACTGTCTTGAATTTTTCTGTGTTTTATCATGCCATACCTACTGAGTTTCAACGTGCCATATCTTCTGAGCTTGATCTCTACATTTTCTAACCCTCCTGATATTTTATCATAGGAACATTGTTGATCCTATCGTGATCAACAATAATCATGAATTTCTTCAGCCTTAAGGTGATGTTCTTCTGTCGATTCTTTTTCTTCATGAGATTAACCTTGTTGCTCTGCTTACTATGACTATTGACATCAATGACAACACATGAATGACAATCTGTCCAACAATCTCCCCCTTTTGTCATTGAGGGAAACACACCAACTTCATACACAATCTCCCCCTGTGGTGATGCTTCTTTCCTCTGAAGTTAATCTCCCCCTTTGGCATCAATGGAAAATGGTTTCTTCTCTGATGATCTGTTTGTATAAATATTTGTTTGGCCATTGGTAACTCCTCCTACAATCACACTTTTCCTGTCATAAACAATGACTCCTTCTGATGTTGATTGCTATCTCCCCCTGAATAGTTTCGAATTGATGCATTATTTTCTTGAGATATTTAGGTAGGAAGAAGAATTACTCCCAATTTTTGTTGGATATATTCAAATACATCTCTATTTAAGGGTTTTGTAAAAATATCTGCCACCTGTTCTTGTGTTGGAACATATTCCAATTTAATGTTCTTGTTTTTAGCCTGATCTCTGTTCAATATGTATATTGTTATGCTTACATATTCCCTCCAATATCCATCTGACAATTTTTCTTCATTGAGCATAGTCCTTGTAGCCTCTTGAACTGTTCTAGTCTTTCTCTCAGCAATCTCGTTTTGCTGAGTTGTTCTGGTAGCAGAGAATTGTATTTTTATTCCATTAGTTTCAAAGAAGACATCAAAATATTTTGAGGTGAATTCACCACCGTTGTCTGATCTAAGACATTTGATTTTTGTCCCATTTTCATTTTCAACAAGAGTTTTGAAGGATTTGAATCTGTTGAGTGCTTCTGATTTTTCTTTGAGTAAACATATCCAACCCATTCTAGTAAAATCATCAATGGAAAACATAAATTAAGACTCTCCTTGCAAACTCTTGGTTCTCGTAGGTCCACATAGGCTAGTGTGAAAAAGCTCTAAAGGTTTAGAGGTTGTGTATTCTTCTGCTTTGAACCTTATTCTAGTTTTCTTCCCTAGTTGACAATGTCTACACATAGCATTTGAGGGTTTTATGATATTTGGCAAGTTTCTTACTGCACCAAGGTTGTTGAATTTCACAAGATTTTCAAAGTTAATATGCCCCAACCTTCTATGCCATAGCCAAATTTCATCTACTGAATTTATATGACACTCCTAATTCAATTTTTCATCTAGTGTATAAAAATTTTCAGGAGTTCTAAGAGCAGTACCAACTAATTTTCATGTTTCTTCTCTCCTAATCTCACATTTTTGGGAATCAAAGATGCAGAAGTGCCCCTGATAACAGTTTTGACTAACACTTAATAAACTAGGCTTTAGTTTATTGACAAGTAGTACATTTCTGGCTTTGTCTTTTCCCAAGCTCACAGTGCCTTTCCCAAGTATGTCACTTGAAGCATTATCACCAAATGTAACTTTACCTTTTTGTTTATTTAAGTCTAAAAACTTGTCCTTGTTACCTTTCATATCTTTTGAGAATCCAATGTCAACATACTGGAGATCCTTTTTATCTTGAGATTTTAGGGCAATAAGACATTATTTTTTTGATATTTTTTCTCTCCAAAGTTTCTTTTGCTCTCTAATGAAATTTGGTTGCTCTGAGACTTCCATTAATCTGCAATTAATGGCCTTGTGTCCATGTTTATGACATCTGAAGCATTGTAAGTCCCCTTCTTGTAGAAGTGCAAAGGAGTTATAATTTCTCCTTTTAACTCGATTTGCATCTTGTTTATCCTTAAGGATACAATTCATAACCTTCATATTTTTCTTTCTATATGCTCTACAATTTATATCTTTGTGTCTGAAATTAGATCATGTAAAGCAATAACCAAGGAAAATGCGAGGATTCTTGTTTTGATAAAACTTCTTTGGTATTGTATTGTCTTCCTTCTTGATGGGTGGAAGTAATCTTTTGGAGTTCTGATCATTACTTAACTCCTCTTCACTTTTCTTCTTGAATGTACTGAGGAGAGCATCTGTATAAGATTTTGAGTTAACATGACTTTCCTTTTGAGAATAACCTATTCCATTTTTATTACCTGAATCCCTTTGTGTGGTAATAATATTATCTAATATTTTAGAGCTATTTTCAGATTTTGTTTGAATGATTTTTGCATYCAGTTCCCTTTTTAGATGAACTATTTTTGCCTCCAATTTTTCACAAGTTATTTGTTTTTCCTTAAGAGACTTTTCCATACTTTCTTCGATCTTRTTTGCTTCTAASATTTTTTTTTTTCAGGTTGCTCATGAGTTTTTCCATCTCCTTTTCTTCTTGTTTATGTWTTTCCTTTTGTTCAACTACRAAACTTTTCAGTTGTCTATATMTGGTTTTGTACTTTCTTAATTCATCCAGRGCACTGAGAAGTTATTCCTCCATATTAACTTCTGCTTCATCTTCTAACTCTTTCTCATGTTYAATTTTTTCTATCTTATTMGATTCTTCAATACCTAAGAAAAGAAATTCAACATCATYAGATTCATCGTTGTCACTAGACTCTGAYGAACTGTTGTTTTCTTCTTTTGAATAAAAAATATTTTTCCCTTTGTAAAACTTTTTCTTGTAGTTGGGTTTTTCCTTCTTCTTGTATTGATTATTTTTATTTTATTCATCTTCAGGGTCCTCCTTGGGATACAGACACTTGGATGCAAAATGACCAACTTTTCCATAGTTAAAACATTTGAAAGGAAGCTTTCCTTTGTACCTTCCTGATCCTTTCTGAAGTTTTCTAATGAAATTGGCTTCTTCCACATCAGATTCTTCATGATGGCTAGATTGAGGTTTTTTCTTCTAATTTATCTTTTTCTTGGATGCTTTGAAAGTTGTTTCATCTTTTGTTGATTTATCATGCCTTGTTCTCATTTCATATGATGTAAAGATTCCATGGAGCTGATCAACTGTGAGTGTGTTTACATCGTATCTATCTTCAATTGGAGAAATATTTGCATCATATCTCATAGGTAATGATCTTAATATTTTTTTCACAATGGGTTTATCTGTAATTTCTTCTCTTGTCACTCTAATTGAGTTAACCACTTCATCTACCCTATGAAAGTACTTAGCAATATTTTCTTCTTCTTTCATTTTAAGATTTTCAAACTGAGTTCTATAGGTCTGTAGTTTGGCTTCCTTCACTTTGTCATATCCTTCATATGCAACTTCCAATTTGTCCTAGATTTCTTTGGCTGATTTGCAATGCATAAATTTCACACATATAGAATTAATCAACCCCGCTAAAGTTCCGTTAACCACTCTTGAATTGTCATTACATATTTTCTTTCCTGCAAAGTCTTTTGGTGGAGTAGTTGGTGTGGTGTAACCATCTACAATAGATTTCCAGATATCAAAACCAATGGCCAACATGAAGTTTTTCATTCTTATTTTCCACAGAGCATAGCCTCCTCCATTGAACAATGGTGCTTTTTTGTTAGGCATTCCCTCTTGTTGATCCATCTTCAGGATCTACCTTTAAGTTTGTTAGACTATGTTGAAGGAACCTTCTCTGATACCAATTGAAGGATCAGATCCTGCCACTGAGAGGGGGGGGTGAATCAGTGACAAAACAATTATATCAATTTTTCATTTATTAATGCAAACATAATGTTAACACAGTATTTTATCATGGAACCCAAAAGGGAAAAAGCACAAACTCTTTTCTATTAACTAAAATTTGTTTTACATGTTACATAGAAGGAAGATGTACTTCCTTTTGATCAGCACCAACTAATCAAGATGCACCCACACCCTATTTTACCAGCACCAAATGGTAGGAGGCTATAACCCTCTGCTTAGTCAGCTACAAATGACAAGGAAGCACCAACTCACTCTGCAGACACCAACCTGCCCTTGCACCACCCAACCACCCTTAATGCATATGTATCAAATTTTCTTCATGGAATCTTCTTCATCTTTTGATCTTCTTATCTCGACTGCAGAGATACATTTCTTCTCAACACAATCTTAATTACTATTTATTTATTTTACCATGAAGGTTTTTCATAAATTGATCACAATCATGGATCAATTTAATCCTTTATACTCGATCTTGAATCTCTATTATATTCACAGAAGCTAGATTCTATGGAGGTGCTTCCTTCAAACCATCACATATGATTGTGTGTTATAGAACCATGAGTTTTACCAACTATAGCGACATATTATAATTTCCTTTTTAAAACTCTTAAAGCATATGACCATCGGCGGTGACCTCACGTTAGGCGAGATGAGCGCTTGAGCGGTTATCGATTTCAATTGTCACAATTCGATCTTCTAATGAAATGGAAGACTAACAAAATTTTGGCACTTTTACCTTCACGTCTTTGTGACTTCCAACATTTCAAATCTCCCGAATATGATATCACCGATCAGATCGGACGACTCACATTACATCTCAAAACCAGAGAAATGGTTAGTGTTAATCCTTACACTCATCCTTTAACTATTAAATCCGATGGTTAGGAATTAATCAGGTGTTGAGATGTATGGCCACCATTTACTGTGGGTCTTCGGACTCCAGAGATTTAAAATCTCAACCTTCATGCTCTCCCAGAACACTTTTAGTTGGAGTCCACAGATTCCTGCCATGTTTCCTCCTCGTTCACTTTGGGACTTCGGCCTTCACGACTTCGGCCCTAGGGCCCTTCGGTACTTCATAACTCTTGTCATTTGTTGGTGGTGAAACTCCCGAAGTAAAACTCTCGGAGTGATGTAACTGCTTACATCACTTGATGATGTGTCACTAGTCAAGTAGCTTCCAAGTGTCACTCGGATTTGTGATTTTCACGTACTTGAAATGCCGAATCAACTTGACACTTGTCATATTCTGATTATTCCATGTGTCCTTGCTGACGTAGACTGTTGATTTGGTCTATCCTAGTTTCTTTCTTATGTCGACATAGATCTATTGATGTGACACATGTTCATCTCCTTGATCTAATGGCCAGGATAGTATCTGAAGGGTATCTTAGATTGACAGCCTGAGATCTGTCTATGATTCAATGGTACATATTTCATTGGCACATCGCATTTCACAATTTCACGTTTCGAGACTTTGCATGTGAGTCTCCCCGACTCTCTCGACCTTTGAAATCCTGACAGGGGCCTAACACTTACTAGCTCCATTCCTGAACTTCCATCGATATGACCTTCAGCCAAACCCTGGGGTTTACCTATGAGCACGCCGGTATTTTGCATATTGGGAACTCCCAATTTCAACTATCTCATATCAACGGTCCCAATTTCCCTACGATCTGATGACCCATATCCCTTTCTCGCGAATTCGCATTTTGCGACTTCGTCTTTTCTTATCCTATCCTTCCACTTGAAAATGATATAATGGCTTGACAAGAACTTGGGTTTGATTTGATGGCTGAACAGGTATTCATATATTCGAACTCACAACCCCTTTACCTCGCTTATCCCTACCATAGATTTGGTGGTTGTGCATCAACGGTCTTGAATTGTTCTGCATTTTATCGCCCCATACCTACTAATTTTCAACGCGCCATCTCTTCTGAGATTGATCTCTGCATTTCCTAACCCTCTTGATATTTTATCGTAGGAACATTTTTTATCCTATCGTGATCAACAATAATCACTAATTTCTTCAACCTTAAGGTGATGTTCTTCTGTCGATTATTTTTATTCCTCAGATTAACCTTGCCACTCTGCTTACTATGATTGTTGACATCAATGACAACACATGAATGATAATATGTCCAACAGTTGGACTCAACCTCAATGACTACCTCTTTCATAGACAATAAAGTGGTGGACCTCATCTCTCTCAACATAAGAGAAAAATTAACATCAAATGCATTTGCAAATGTGATCTTGGTTGAGGCTTCAATTGGATTAATCTCATCATGAATATTGTTATACATATTATTGAACCTCTTAGTGAAGTCTGATATAGACTCACAATTCTTCCTCCTTAAATCACAGAACTCAGTTATTTAGTACATGTAATCTCTCCTATATCCCCATTGTTTTAGAAAGGCCTCATCAAATGCCTCAATGCATGTGATAGAAGCTAGAGTTAGACCAAGAAACCACTTACTTACCTCTCCATCCAGGATTTTCACAAACAACCTCATCTATACATCTACATGTTCAATTTTAAAATTTTCTACAAAGATGTGAAATTATACTAGATGTTCTTCAATAGTCACATCTCCCTCACCATTGCATCTAGGTAGATATTTCATGTAGTCACCAATTGGAAATGCATTTAAGTTTTGAGGCAACACTAAAGGTGCATACGTGGTTGTAATGATGGATTCCATCTTGTTGACAACCATGTTTAGGACAACTGGGATTTGAGGTCGAGGAGGAGATGTGAGTGTGGTTTCTTGAGAAGATAATGAGGCTGAAGTTGAGATAGGAGATGTCTGAGGGGTAATTAAAAGGGGGTTTTCAAAAATAACAATCATGGGCTCCTTCTTGTTGAGGACAAGGGTAGATTTTTTCAGATGTAGTCTTTCCTTTGGATGGCAGGGGGTGTCTCTGAGAAATGGTAGTATTCCTTAATTGTCTATCTGGATCGAAATTTGTTGTGTCACCATTCGGATCAAGGTTGAATTTTGAGGCTTTACTATGCTTAGGATTTGATTTCCTGAATTCCTTCTTGCGAGCCAAAATTCCTTAATATATTTGCATTCAATGGAGCCGCCAGGTGAAATATGGAAGTTCGTTTTGTGCTTGATATTTTTTCACCATCAAAGGTCAAATATGATCAATGTCATTCTCCCATGGAAAGATACTTTGTTACTTCATTCCTCAACAACGACACCAGAAGATATTGGTCCTAAGGTCTGCACCTGACTACTAAAGGGAAGAGCTAGGCCACCTCAAGTGTTGGAATGATTATTTTTTATGAATTACATTTGTTGGTCAACTGATATAAAGGTTTCCAGGGACAAAGATCTAGTTTGAGTGTGTTAGCACTCTGTAAATCTGTCTGGCTGAATAAACAAATGACAAAGGTAACTGTTTCAACCAACTTTGGAGCTGAGGCACTAGCCAGTTCAACTCGGAGAGGGCTCCCTCGTGTCACTTGATATATCTATGGAAATAGGTGGCTAGATTTGGTTTGTTTTGGGGATTTTTATAAAGTTGTTGGCTAAGAAGGGGAGGAACACATAGGGCTATGGAGTCAAAATTTCTGAAAATGAATGAAAACAATGACCAACAAGTAGAAATCTCCAAAGGATAAAAGCTAAATGAAGCAATGAATCTAAGTTGTAAATTTAAATTTGCAGAGTGTAAGAGGAAAGGGGGAAAACAAGTAACTGCATTGGAGCATTAATTAAATGAATTCTAAATTAGTTAGGAAGAAATATACACAGTTTAAATTGCTTCAACCGAGAGAGTCACAAGACGAATTCTGGGCCTTTAACTCTCCAATTTAAACAGAAGAAAATGCATATGGAATAAAAGATCACAGGAAATACCATCAATGAAGGAAACCAAACTCATATCATAGCCATTAGAATCTTTTCATAAACAGTTCAAAATGCTTTTGCATATGTGTTCAATTTAGTCCCAGAAAAATTACAATAGAGTCCAGAACCACCAGAATTGTGCCCTTGCACTTTTGCCTTCCCTCATAATACACTCAGAACCTCTAACACTTATACAATTCGAGTTCCTTCAGTGTGCAATTGGTTACAATAACTGAAATGAAATGTTTCAGCTTCTACAATAATTACAAATGACAGTTTTCAGAAAAACGTTTCATGATCCATGCAGATTCCTCTGACGCTCCAACTCCTTCCTCTGCCACGTTCTCTTTGAAATGTAAGTCATACTCTTTCAAATATAAATGCATTTATCGATATTCTCATTAAATATTTGGGAATAATATATTTGAAATAAAAATAATTCCCAAATATTTTTCTATCCTGTATAATGAAATTTCCATAATTTAATTCATGCCCGTGGTTTTTAAAACCAAGTCTTCTTTGACAAATTCACCATTTCATTGTAAAAAACATTTACTGTTGCCATTTCCCTGTAAAAAACATTTACTGCGTAATGTTTTTCCAATTTACCGTTTCATTGTGTAAAAACATTTACTGTGTGTTTTTTCCAGTTGGTAAAATACCTTCTATCTTCTTCTTTTACTACTGTAAATATTTGGATAAAGAATTATCCAAGTCTTTTTTCATGTGCATCTTCCCATTTAAATCCTTTGCATGGAAATAAGCATTAATGTCTTTAATTTGTAAAAAGTGAATTTTACCTCTGTAAAAAAAATTCACCGTGAGAAAGAATTTCTTTTATTGGAAATCCCATAATCATTATTGAAATGTACTCCTAGAACAATGCCACACATAAAACATATGATAAATGTTTGCATTTATTACATTGGGCTTTGGTTGGAGTGGTTTTAATCCAAACTTCTTTTCCTCCGATGTGCTTCACGTAAAAACATGTGTCCATGAAAGAATCCACGGTAGTATTTCCCGGTCCACCTTCACAAAATTAACCTCCTTGCTACTTAAATCCCTGATATGCATGTGCGCCCTCCATCCAACCTTTGACTTTTCCACATTATAAATTGAAATTCATGCCCATGATTTGACGTGATTCCGTAAATTAAATATTGGATTAAATATTAATATAAATACAAAAATATTTATATTAATAACAAAAAAACCCCTTTTTTTCTATTTTCGAAGGACTTTGGGCATATGAGGCTTAACACATGACTTTGTGGATAGGATAAGGGTGCTTAATAAAAAGAATATTTTTTTTATTTTCAATGGGAATACGAAAATAAGGGTAAAAATGAATGAAGTGGTGGAACTAAGGGATTTAGATAAGAATTAAGGCTAGGTATAAGCTTGGGACATTTGCCAACTTTTGACTCGTGGAGTACATGACTGTTTTGGATGATCGCATTGGGAGAAGGATTTAAGTGATGGGAGCTTGATGGAGCTGGTGAAAAAGTTATAAAATTTGAGTGGAAAAATAACAGAAGGACAAGATGCTTTGGAAAAACAAAATGCAAATCAACAGGTGATAACACCATCAACTTTCAATATCCGGGGTTTGGAAAAAATGGTTTGGAGTAGACCGCTTTTTTCCCCGACGTACCTCTGGTGTTGCCAGACATCCACGAATCAAACCATAATGGTTTCCATGACCCACCTTCGAATAATTATCTTTTGCGCTGCTTAATTCTCCGATATGTGCCTTAGTCGTTGATCTGGGCTTCTTCAAGATCGACAGTCCATCAAGTTATACCTTTTGTGCCTCTGCTATATTTTTCTGTATGTTGCTAGATATAGCCCGACCCCCCAAACTATCATACTTCCACAGTGATATATCATTTTGCTAAATTTATGAAATTTGGATCCTGGTATGAAAATTGTTATGGTGATAATAGAGTGTTCAACAATATCACTATAAGGTTTCCCTTAGTTGGTGGTATGCATTTTGGTGACCATATAAAGATATGAAGAATAAAACAAATGAAATACAAACAAGCATACAATATGTTACTTGCAGTATGAAATTTCAGACTTGAAATAATATTTCAGATCCAAAACATGTACCTGGACACAAATCATCCAAACAGGTTGTATTACAATAAACTATTCACAAAAAACTGATATCAGGTTGCATGACAATAAAAAATTCATTGAGACAATAGCTGAAAGAAAAAGAAACAACACTTTACATTCATTTCAATTTGCATCTAAATAAGTTAAGAAGATACACAAGATTTGAGAAAA
Source organism: Picea mariana (assembly GCA_032191745.1). Classification (NCBI taxonomy): domain Eukaryota; kingdom Viridiplantae; phylum Streptophyta; class Pinopsida; order Pinales; family Pinaceae; genus Picea; species Picea mariana. The sequence continues at coordinate 85,258 of JASDQU010375232.1, forward strand.
CACATTCTATCACCAAAAAATATATTCATGAGGTTGGAAACTTAATAGTTTTATGCTTCAAGGCCCAACCAAAATCTTGATTCTTGATCCCTCAAAAAATTGAACCCTTTTACATTAAAAAATCCAACTATTTATCTTCCTCAAGAGAGGGTTTGAT